>CAFUXE010000760.1:578958-596842 GCA_903364295.1 Serranus cabrilla | reverse complement strand
GAAAGGAAAACTGCCTCTTGAAAGTGAATGAGTGAAAATGAATGGGATTTTACAGAAGAGCCTTCAGACACTCTCAGACAAAGTGGTAGTTGCTTTAGGAGATAAAGATATAACACATCCACTGAAGGCCAAAGGTGTGAGCAAATGGGAAATCAATATTTCTTCTCTTTCTAACATATGCTTACAAATGCTTTTTATCAAGGCATTTAAACACATTAAAATAATGATTCAAGTTAAAGCTCTACTGTGTGTGCATACACACGTGCAAAAAACAGAAAGACACACACACATAGCCACACACCTGCTTCCCAAACAAGAAACCTAATTTGAATAATTGTTATATTTAAAGCAGCCGTGATGTCTGCAGTCGTGTCACTGCTCTTCTCTGCTGCCAAGTAAAGCTCTTATTTTTGGTTCGTGTTGTTTTTGCTTAAATGCGAGGCTAATGTTCTTCCCATTTATAGGAGGCTTGTGGGAGAGGCAAATCCTTCCAAATGTCTAAGGACAACTCATCCTCCAAATAGCTCCATTTAGCTCCAGTTTCCAACATGAGGAAGGCGTTCTGTTTTCACACACCTCTGACTCAAACGGCTCAGAGTGACGCCACAGCTCAACATTTATTTTCTCACTTTCCTGGTAATCGCAAGTATTGGGTACAAACAGCTGCCTGGTACATGCCTTTTTTCAAACCAGCAATTAATAGTCTAGTATATTTGAAAGTTCCTTCTGATTCACGTCTTCATCTGAAGTACAGAGCTTTGACTGCCTCTGCATGACGGTCATCTTTAATGTGCTGTGGAATGACAGCTTGGTGGATATAGATGTGGAAATAAAATTCAAAATTAATTCTGAGTTGGCGTTACAAAAGATCAGAGGAGAAAAGATTTCACCCCTCAAGTAGCTTTCAAGCCTCAGTAGTCCTCACGTTAACGTGAAGCATGGAGTTCTATATGTTCAAGATTCTTCACAGGAGTGGCTTAATGTTTCGTGCCTTTAAGGAAGTCTCTTTATTTTTTATAAACCTCATGTATTTATTAGGAGGATAGCGTTATACACTCATCCGCTTTAAAGTACTCCTTTGACAGTTTAAGTAGAGGAGAACAACCATCTTTCATATCCGTCAAATGACGATCTGTATAACATTGTATTTAACATGTGTATTATTTATTGGCTGCCAAAGTCCATTTCAATCTTGGTGAAGAACAAGGGTGGCCAGACCGTCCTGTGAAACAACACTTGATGACACCAACATTCATAAATAAGCTGAAGAATATGTATTCATACAGGCCAGCTAGAGTACTTGCTCCTTTTATCATTATGTTTTCATTAATCATGTCCAATCTAAGTTCATACACTGACATGTTTTTACTATCGTGCCATTATTAAGTTAAAAAAAAGAAAAGAAGAAGAAGAAGGAATTGCATGTAATAACAGATTCTTGGCACTTTGGCAGTGTATGTTTGTGCCACAGCCTGCTGAGACACCAGGACACCTTCATGTCTGGCGTTCATGCTGATATGCCAGATAAAAGTGACAAAAAGAAGACTGCAGAGAAAGTCCCTGGGTGATATCAGAGGAGAAACACTTAGAAGGTGGTGGTGTGAAGAGTGCAGAGAGAGCTGTTGGTTCATGAGTTGCCTGGAAACACCTGTTGGCTGCTGTTTTTAAACTAGCATGAAGTTCAACAAAGTGTAAAGCTGAATGTGATTAGGCTTTGGTTAAAGATATATACCTCCAAACAGAAAAACAAGTCAGTTATTTCAAGAGTGGTTTTGAAATCAGTTATAATTAATGCCAAAGCTTACCTCAACATTCTCAGCAATCTCAACCTTACACAAAATTATTTTGATGCTACACTGACTTATAAAACGGACAGTGCTGTCTCTGTCATTCCCACTCTGGAGGTCATGCCAGAACCAGGGTAGGGTGAGTAAGCAATGGACCCCACTGACATTATGTAAGCGCCAAATAGTTACAAAAAAAATGCTTTGAAGGACATTAGTAAGAGAAAAAGGAAAAAGTGACCAAGCAAGAGTAAATCTCAGACTGGTTTTTAGAGAGCTTTCTGAGCTGGCTATCTAACTGGTGAACTAATAAGTAATATTATCTAACTTGCTATGGTGTGCGTCATTGAACTTGCTTGAGCTTTGGCTGTTGGCAAAGTTGTCAATTTGCTGATGATAAGTAATGTTATTATAACAAACGCTGATGTACAGCTGTTTATATTCAAGACAGTAGTGTAGAAGGGAATTGATCCCTAAACTGCATGTGTGCTAATTTACAAAAACAGACATTCTAAAGTCATGTGGCTTTTTAGTTATATTTATCAAACATCAAAAGGTGTGTTCAGACATGATTACATACAAAGTCAATGCAAACACATGAATAGGTGTAGTTGGGGTCAGGCAATGCAAATACAAGTACGCATCAGCGCAATTTGAATAGTTTCAACTTTAGCAAAAAAGCAGCAAGGCTGTGCCATGAAGGCCTATCACTGGTGTGGTTCTCCTGATGTCTGAGATGGTATGGAGACACATGAGCAAAGAAGTAGGTCCTACACTAAACCTTTACTTATACTTAATATGAAGAGCAAAAGCAGCTCACTCCCACAGGGAAATGGAGAAAAAACACTTTTAAGAGCAGCTCTCAAGTGACCACATGATTAATCACATTTCCGCACAATCAAGAGCAGCCAATCTACAGCAAGTGTTTCCTCTTTATCTGCTACAAAACGTATCTGTGTTTTGTGTCCGTTTACTGAAATGTGTGAGGTGCAGAAAACCGAATTGAAGAAGATGATTCAACAGAGACTGCTTTCAAGATTGCCTGGTGTTTCCCCACCGACCACCACTTTTATCACAATGCAATACTTATGCAATGGAATACTACAGTGATAGCAGATTGTCTCATTTGAAATTAATGAACTGCCACTGGAGAGCAATGCAATCAGGGCATGAAGTGTCATCCTGGTGTAAGAGCCACTCCAGTCCTCCAGAGGGACCACAGGCTTCCCGTGCTGAACCTTATATCTCTTAGCACTTAGGAGGAACCGTGTATTAAACCTACAGCAGCTATTAATTAGCTTGCATTTCATAGTTTGGCCTCATTGCATAGCTGATAGCATCCCTATGAGAACCGTCATATATGTTTATTTTATAGGTTTTTTAAAAGAACTGAAGGCAGAAACATAGTGAACATGGTGTGTCCAACACCTCCATCTATCTGAACAGAGAAATTTAAAAAATAATCTTCTTAATGGGGTTTGTGAAGCCCTGTTGGTACCAGAGTGACACCACCTGGCAGTCCACAAGCAGAAGGATATCTGGGCCTGCCACAGGAAGTTAGTCCAGGTGAGAAAGGAGATTTTCATAAGGGGTTCCAATCAGTACTTGACTCTTATGCATGGTGGAGCCATGAGCTCCTGGTCACCTTTAATTCACCCAATGCATGGAAGACACAGGAGGCTTTAAAAGGAAAGCAGACAGCCAAGTTGCAACAATAATGACCAATTCCCTCTAGTGATCATGCGATTGTTAAAGAAGAGGCTGGTCATAGAACTTCACATAAAATAAAAGGTTTTTTTCACAACACAAATTCATGTAAAGGGAGTTGTTGGTGACTATAAACATCTTCATTTCTTCATACTGATTTCGGCTTTGCTGTTCAAAAACAAGGACAAATCCAGAGTCCTAGTTCTGTAGTAAATGCAGTCTAAAGTTAACATTTCAGTCGTTAGTGGTTACAGGGAGCAGCCAGGGTTAAGTACAAATGTCCTACAGCACATTATGTAGTGGCTAAAAAACACCAACCCCTAGATCAAGTTTAATTTGAGAATTTTTCATTTCTTTCTCTTGTTTCAGCAGCAAACCTGGTATTATTCTTCAATGGTTACATTATAAGGACCTTAGCATTGACTTCAACCAAAAACAGATATCCTCATGGCTTTACAGCCAATGGGAACAGGAACTTAATGATCGGAGTCTGTGTCACAAGCCGTACACCTTGATGGAAGAGATTTATTTCTCCTTCTTTCACACACAGATAACGTACTTGCATTATAAGACACCATGCTCATTTTAGAACGGTTCACGAGACCCAGAACAAATTTCCCTTGAGTGCTTTAACAATGACATGTTCAATCACATACTGATGAGCCTGGCTGAGTTAGAAAAAAAAGGGTAAATGTATCTGACCCCACTTGGGAGCATTAAATGCCGATGAGATGATTAAATCTCAAAAGCTGTTAAGTGGAGTCAAATGGGGTGCAGAGCAGATATCCTTCAATAATATCACTTCAGACTGTGCCCACAGGATGTGCGTTTTTCTTGTGGAATGAGATGAATGGAAGCAGAAGTAATCATCCACCTATGTGGAATAAGCCTCAGTAATCCAAAAGGGACTGGCCCAGCTTGTCCTCTGAGTTGGCAGGACACGCAAACACCTGGTCGCATGTCAGAAAAGCCTGAGGTCGTGACAAAGATGTACATAAACTATATTCAGAGGAACATTGACTGTTTTGCTGATAATAAAGGACACAGAGGAAAAGCAGCTAAAGCAAATGAAAAGATTTACAAAGTATTCATCTGAAGTCTTTAGGCTATATCGGTCAACAGCTACCCTTTATCGATAACATAACATATTCATACCCATGACCTCGTGAACTCACAGCAAACACGGCAAAGAGGTGCAAACTATTGTGTCCCAGTGAGCTTACCACTACAAACAGTGAAGGGAATCACCTAGAGTGCCTAGCCTCCACCGACGGCTGGCAACCACTTCACTAAAGGTGGGAAATAACAAAAGGGTTAAACAGGAAAAAGCTAAAATACCAGTTGGTTCAATTTAAAAGTAGCAGACAATCAATCAATTAATTGTACTTAAATTGACAAAGCAACCAAAACAATACAAAGGAAAAGAAGCAAAACAGCAGCCGATATCAGGCCTGAAACACAGAAATAAAAATATTACATAAAATGACTTGTTTATTACATGTACTAAACATCCTGCATGGACCTACTTACCCCTTAACTGGCTTCACTATTACCCTTACGGGATGACAGCTACCAGGACTTCAAGTCAGCGGGAACCAGGCACTATAGTATAGGAAATATAATTAATATAATTGTCCAAATATCTCAACATCTCAGGCATTGAATTAACTAGTTTTGAAGACCAACCTAGTAGTACTCACGAGGCAGACATGCGGCGTAAGGAGGAAGGAGCATGTGGCACCAACAGCAGACAGATACAAAAGGGCGGCCATGTTGACAGAGGTGCCTTATATATAGTGCAGCTGATTAAGGGGCGGGAACCAGGGGAGGAGTTGACCTACATTTGAGAGGCTGCATTCAAGGCCAGCAGTGAAAGAGAGACAGAAAGCACTGCTCCCACTACACAAGGATCAATTGACCTATCCGGCCATATGGTTTTGAGGACTTTCCTCTGGTATAAGCATGCAGGGACATGGCTGGTAAGATGAAAGGGTGGTCCATAAAAAAAAAATGGGTTAGATTACAAGGCTAGAATGCTAAAGTAAGAGTACAATAGATATTGTGGCAAAGGATGAAGGGCAGGTGAGTAGATACACATAATGAGAGGATGGTGGGGGGGAGGTGTGTGTACAGGAGCTAATTAGGTGACAAGGTAAAGGCCAGAGGGGAAAGGGGCCACTGCTGGTCAAAGAGGAATGACAAGGTCTAGGTCTACAAAGAGATGTCACAGGAAACATGATGACTGACATTAAGACTCAGACATATAATTTTATTATATAAGCCTTATTCCAAAAATGTTTGAGCACTGTGTAAAATTCAGAATGTATATTTAGAAAAAAAACAATGTTTTTTCTAGTTTAAACATTAAATGAATTGTCCCTATGCTGTATCCATATACGTCCCAACAAGAGAAGGCAGAAATCTGCCAATATCAGTATCTCCAACATTTGGCACCTCACAACAAAATGATGTAGATGGTTATGAATGTTGGATTTTTGAGTGAACTGTCCCTTTAACCAGCGGTCTTAACTGGATTTTTCTTTACTACTTATAATTTTGCACTGTTTATTTGTCAATTTGAGTGTCAGTGAATGTTTTACAAATGGATTTTAATACATACAACAGCATAACACATATGTTCATTAAATGTTTCTTGATTATGTTGTGATACATTTAACCCTAAATGTTTTAGCTGAATTTGTAGAATATAGATGAGAGTTCCTTGAGACAGTAACCACAGTTTAATGTTGCATGCCATAGGTGATCGTTATCACATCAGATATTGACAGAAACCTAATAAACGGTTATTTCCTGTGACACTGATTGGGAGGAACACAAGTCTTCATAAACACTGTAGGCTTATATACTTCTGCTGGCTTAGTTGCATGACTACTGTACGATGTTGGCATGACAAGCCTCACTCATGCCCATCTGCCAGTGAAATCCTATAGCCAGTATACTCCTAGTGCGGCTGTATGCATGTTGTGTGCAATTTCACACTGCTGCTGCTAACATGCAAACATTCCTGTACTTGACAATTTGTCGCCCGTATTTGTGACAGAAGTGCAAGCAACACTTCAGCAGCACACCTCAACATGAGCAGATGGGGGGAGAAAATGTTTTTACACTAAAGTGGAAGTTTCCAGAGGCACATAACATCTACAGACCAAAGTTCAAGCTAATCAACCGAGGAGAAAATCAAGGTTAACGTCCAGTGCCGATCCAAAATTCAGATTTTCTAAAGTATCCACACATGGCACTATAGCGTTAAAAATAAGCTAATGTTAAGAATTCACATTCCCACTGACTCACTTTATTCAGAGCCTTTACTCAAGTAAAAGTACCAATACCACAATGTAAAAAAAACTGCATAACAACCTGGATGTAATATAATAATATATCCTGCTTAAGTAAAAGAAGTATTATCAGGTAAATGTAGTTAAAGAAGCAAAAGTAAGAGAAAATGCCAATTCCACTGATATGTTCTCATATATGTACACAATCCATTATCCTGGAGTCAGAGTGGTGCTTCTATGTTGTTACACAATGCACCTGCTACATCACTCCTGCAGTAGGATCCATTTAACCAAGCAGATATTTACCAAAGAACTTATAGAGTGATATTTTTAGTGCACTACAGCTGACAATAGGGAATCCAAAATGGCATTTAGCTCTCACACAAACATTGCCAAACACACTCGCAGTAAACAGTCTATCTTGCTGCGCTCCTGGTGGCAGCAGTCTTTTGTCACTTCAATGTGCAGAGCTGCGCTGCATCCTCTTATCCCACGTCTCCATCTCAAAGCACAACTTTGCATATCAACGAGAGGGCAAAAAACTGCATCGTCATCCCGTAGAATAAGAGGAGCTGGATGATGAACGAATGAGGTGAAGGGGTGAGTGGAGAGAGGAAAAGAAGGAGAGCTGGCAAAGTGACAGATGTACTGTTGAACAACTACTGTGAAAGAAAGAGTGGGAAGACGTGTTAAATGTAATCTATGACCTGAAAATGTGTTTGTGATGGAGCACTGAGCGAAAACTCATGTGCAGACACATGGATAATATGCTTAATTGTGTGGAAAAGATGCCATTGTGATATCTGAATGGTCTGCATGATCGAGATGATCATTGGCTGATAAGATTAGATCATGTTTATCCATCTCCATCGTGTGTTTTCTCACTGTTTAAACAGTGTGGATGCACATAACAAAGAGTGCATTATGTGGTCTAACACCTCCACTTTAACCTTGGACATTTAACAACACTGCATTAAATGACAGTACTGAATTCACATTGGCAATGAAAAGTTTTTAGTCCTCTTGGAAGTTTTCATATTTCATGTCTACACAGTGGTCTAAATTAACAGCCACACAATTTAATTGACATCTGAACGAGGATCAGACCACTTTAACCACCATCATTCCTATATAGCGCTAGCTTCATGTATTGGCTCATTGTATTACTGGGAAATACATCTTCTGGCAGGGTTTTTTTTTTCTTTTTTTTTCTTATTTCTCCAGGATTTGTATTTTGTTGTATCTATTTCACCTTTGCCCTCACAAGCCTTGGTATTGATGCCTCTATATTTGAAAAAATGCGTCAAAAGCTTAAGAAAACATGATGAAGTCCCCTTAGGATTCCCTATAATGGAGGAAAACATGATACAGTGCCCTCTAGGGTGCCTGCAAACGGAGAAAAAACAAAACACCCCAAGGGTGAAAATGTGATGAAGTGCCCTCTTGTTTGCTGTTACATGGCTCACTTATCTGTTTGCATGTGTAAATCGAGGATTAAACCTGTTTTTGGCCAGGCACCATCCCCTCTGAAATCACACAAAGGGCGTCTCCTCAGACAAGCTTGCAATCAGCCATTTTTTCCTGGACAAAAGTCACTGTAAATCTGCGATTATTTCCCCACATTGCAGCCATGTTTGCCAAGAGCTTGAAAACATCATTTTAAATCTATTATTTCCAGCTGACATTAAGAGTAATGATAAATAACCTAGCCAAGGATTTTCTATGTTACACATTAATCCAAATTATATTAATTTCTAAGTTAAACAAGTACTTTGTATTTCATGTTTATAATACAGACATTAAAATGTGCCTTCTGTTGATTAGTGTCAAAATCACAATAAATCTCCTTTGATTTAATTTTGTAAAAAAAGTCTAAATTAAAACATAAATAAAAACAGGATAAATACATTTCTAGGTACTGTAATGGCAGGAAAAAGATTATTGGGATACGTGTATTAGCAAATTACTCTTTAATGAACTAATGAGCATAATGGTCCAACTCACAATAAAACCCATTTGTTCATAGAAGTATTAGACAAAATCCGTCAACATATCAGCTGAATATGCTCCCAGAACACAGCAGCTTGAACACAGGGTGCAGCATACACTGAAGCCAGATGGCAACTGCTGGTTAATTGCTAAATAATCTTCCCAAACACTGGATTGTGTTGTTTAGGTGTAAGCCAGTATTTCCAGACTGCATGCTGGGAGATCAGAATTTAAGTCTCATCGTCAGGGGAAATTTCTCAGTGGGGCCTCTACTATTTTAAAGCAGATTATAGCTGTGACACTGTCAGACTGGTGCTGTTTTGGGCTGCCTTGTCACCCATGTTTTTGCTATCGTTTACAACAGAGAGATATGAATGAGACAGGGGTGGAAAGTAGCCAAGTACATTTACTTCTTAATGCTTTGGCTCCACTACACTTACAGAAACATTGTACTTTTTAAGAAGAAAATTCAAAGTCAGAGCTTTCCTGTGCTAACCATGATTGGGAAAAAAAAGCCAATTAACCATGTAGATGTTGAGATATTTCAAAGGAAATCACCAAAGGTAGGATTCATCCTCTTGAGACCAGCAATGGTTGCCCAAAAAGCATTAGTTGTTGAGATGTTTTTGTGGTGGACTGGCCAACAGATCTACTTAGCCATCCATAAAGCCAAAAATCAGTTGGGACTCTAAAGCTGAGGGCACAAAAAAATATTTTTGCCAGATTTTTCCCACGATTCCCAGTTGGGCAAAGTCAAAAATCTGTTACTGTGTGAGGGGTAAAGACGCAAATCTGCAAGTGTGTGACCTCATTTGCAGTCAATCAAACATGTTTGAATTTTTTTAGATGAATCCGGATGCAATCGGGTAGTTTGAACCAATAACCGACCCAACTGCAAACATGTGTTGCTAACAGCCAATGAAAACCAGAGGGTGGGACACAGGAAATAGCATCAGAAGATGATGGGAAGTTATTATTTTGATAACAGCAACAGATGAACCATATCTTAACAATATATAGCATTATATATCACTTTGCTTGATATGGAGAAAGTGCTGATATTTACTCATATATTTGACACTCACTTCAGGTAAGGCTACCCCTTGACTGTATGCCACCATGAGGAGCATCTCAGGTAAGTAACATTGATTTATCGACCACCCATGCTTCCCTTGCATACTAATGATCCCATCTGGATCGCATCTTGAAGGGCACTGATGAGTAGCGAGCTGGGTGGGAGAAATACGTCAAGCTGACCCACTACCACCCAACACTGTGACTCACTCTATGACTGTACTCCACCCATCCATTCATTCCTACTATTACATGTCGAACCTGCGTAAGCAGGATGCTCATTCACTATAAACCTGGTACCCACCTGAGTCGTAGAGGGGGTAACATGAGTGATAAACAGTGTGGGTGAGTTTTCTTAAGTCTTTTCATTTTACAGTGTTATGATTTGTATTTTCAACTTATGATAAACTTTAAATTCAGAGATATTGTGTGTGTCTATGTCTGTATATGTATTTTAGATGGCTCAGTATGGTGGGAGGTGCTATAATAGTTGTAATAGGTTTGTAGGTTAAAATGCATTGGTTTTTATGGTAGAATCACAGTGATATAATGTTAAAGAACTGTTCACAATGTGTCAGATATTTGAATAATAAGTTACCTTGACTGAGGCTAACAGAGAGACAGAAACTTCTCTGTAAAACAGGAATCACCAAATTATTATGCCTGGATAATCATCATTAATCATAATAAATCTCCCATAGTACCTAGTACTGGCATTTAGAAATGTGTTTTTTGAATGATTTAATGATCTGCATACACTGAAGAGCCTGTCCAGGTGTTGGGCTAAAAAAGAAATAAAGTATAAGACAGTTTTTATAACGACTGTAATAAATACAATAACCTATAACATCCATGCATCAACTGGGTGACACAGAGGTGATTGTGTTTTCTTGATCTCCCTTTTTACATACATGGAGGCAGCAGAATATGGAAAGCGCCTCACGATATAATGTAAAAATAGAAGGTAGAATTGTTATATTGAATTAGACTGTACATGTACATGTACTTAATAAAGTGGCCACTGAGTAAAAAAACAAAGATATTAGTCAGTTAGGAACCCCTAGATGTAACAATTCCTAGATGCTAATACATCATGAGAAAGGTGTATGCTGCTCAAAGCTGCGATTATCAATATTTTTATACTAATAATGGGTCAAATGACTATGAGTCATGTGGAAGGTGCTCATGTGTAGGACTGTGCTGAGGGTTCAATTAAAGGCATTGGGATGCAGCCCCTTCTGCATTTCCAGTGGTGAAATACATATTTGAATGAAAGATCATTTTTCTTGTGTGTATACACATACACTAATGATTATGAATGCATTTTGCTGCCTACAGTCTTTGTTTGTGGTACGTGTGTAACATGTTTGGATTTTCCTGGTAGACCTTAATTGGTTGACACAGCACGCTGAAACATTTAGAGTCTCACTAATTGAAGAGTAACATTAAAAAAATGCCAACTAGTGTAACTTGACAATTTGATACTCATGAGATTTTAGGCTTTAGGCTCTAAACAACACTTAAACAATTTTGGAAAATTATGTCTGAAATCAAGGAAACAGGATAAATGCCCTAAAGTCTCAAATAATAAACTGCTGCTTCAAGTCAATGTGAAGTTTTTAAATGTATTGCCAATCAATGGCTGATGTTCAAATGCGTTTTTTCTGATACAATCCGTACTGATTTTTTCACTAAACCCTATTCAAATATTCATAAACACACAGGCCTATAGATGGAGAAACAGCCTCTGACACCAGCACAGAAGCTGAACACTAGGTAAATCTGCAGAACCATAAAACAGGGTTAGAGCATTGTTAGGCTTCACCAAAAACAAAAGCATGAAGGAACGTGCTGTTTCAGTTTGTTTATGAGTAACACTGTTGCACCTGCAGCACCACATTACGTTTGTTGTTCACTGATGGATAACAAGTTTCATCTATGCCACTTGAAATGAATCCAAAGGCTGCCAAAAACTGGCAGTCTAAAAAACAGGCAGCAGTAAACATTTAAAAACCCTGGTATGGTCTTTTAATAACCAAAAAAAAAAATACTAAGTTCAAAGATTCAACATTTAAACAGCGTAAGAATCAGGAAATATGTAAATGCAGCATGTATAAAACAGAGCATATTGTAAACCTTCTTGTTCTTTCACCTTTCTGCATATAACTTTAATCATTGCCACATACATAAGGCCAGCCTGCATGCTGACTAGTAGCCAGCATGAAGCTAACATGAGTCAGTGGCTGATATTTTCATGTGTGGGCTCTAACTGTGATTAATCATGACTAATGTTAATGACCTTTCTGGTCCAGCCAACACCATGTACCGTACGGCCTGAGCAGGCATTGTTCCCTCTGACATCATCTGCTCAGCTGCCACCCACAAACACCTGATGCATGCGAGCGGCCTGTCACTGAGCTGTCCTTCCAGCATTGTCACCAAGATCTCAAGATATTGCCTCTCTCACATGCCTCGTTCAGTGTGTCCTTCATGTGTGGCCAGCAGGGGAGAACATGAATGAGTCACCTACCTCTCTGTCCCCCTCATCTGCTCCCACAGGTTGTTTTTTCTTTTTTATAAAAACGTCATTGGCAGTGTGATTGAAAGGGAGCAGGGTTTTCTCTCGGTGACTCACTGAGAGTGTAGGTTCAGATTCAAACTGGGACACAGGCAGTCAGCATTTGTGACCATGAAGGCTCATTCACAGAAGGCCATGTGTGGAGGGGTACTGATTAAACTCTAATCTTTTAATCATACTGTATGTAGTATAAAGGGTATTTAAACATCAATATTTTTGTATAAAACACATCCTATTTTTCGACATCCGGCCCTTTTCCTACATTTTGTCCCTTAAAACTATCCATCATACTGGTTTCCCACATAATGGCACATTTTTGCTCCCAGGCTGGTAATATGCACTAAGAGTAATGCCTTTGCGTTTTTGCCGTCTGTTGTTGCTATGGTTTCCTGCCTTATTATATTATATTGATGTTAAGGACTCCCAAATTCTCTGCCTCTGTGTGTGTTTTACAGTAAATTGTACTCAGTGGTGAACCACCTACATCAGCTTACATCAACATGCACTGTAGTGACAGCATATGGTGCTGGATTTAAACAGAGGGCAGCTTTTTCAGCTGGAAAAAGATCTGTCAAAATTGTCAATGTAGTGGGATTCAAATATTTACATGTTTTCATATCTGCAGAAAGGTACGGTTGCATTTAGGAGATATGCAATACATAAAGTTCAAAGTTGGCTGTAACCAGTGGTTATTAAAAGTTCACTTCATCACATGTTCTCCAGTCAGCGGGTCTCCTAGAGAGCACTTCACCCTGTTTTCTCCATTTGAGGCCATGATAGAGGACTCTTCATTACGTTTTCTCCAGTGGAACGGCAAAATAGAGGGCACTTCATTAAGTTTTCCTCAGTGGAAGGGTATCTTAGAGGGTACTTCACCACGTTCTACATTTAAGGCCATGCTGGAGGTAACTTCATCATGTTTTCTCCAGTCGAAGGGCAAACCAAAGGGTACTTCACCATGTTTTCTCCATTTAAGGCCATGCTAGAGAGCACTTCACCATGTTTTCTCCAGTGGAAGGCCCTTTAGATAGCCTGACGACATCATACTCACGATTCTGGTCAGAATGTGAGTCTGAAACTAATACATTTTTTCCGAACACTGATACACCAAGAAGGCATTTTGCCTCACCTCAGTGCAGGGGTACCATACCCAGAAAAGACTGCATTGGACTAAATAACATTGTAGAACACAAACAGATTGAAAAACACTAATGTAAAAGTAAAAATGGGTGTGTTAATTACTAGGGGTTTAGTTTTTTTCTTTTTTTATCACTTCTACATATCAAATCTAAACAAATACATTTATAATTCATTGTCTCAAACAATTTACTGGTTCATAATTGTATGGTGGAGCATAATTTAGTGGTGAAATACTGTTTTTTGAGCAGCAGCTGAGCGTGGATTGACCCTCATGTTAATTCATTAGTTCTCGTTGGCGGCGCTGAAGGCAGGCTCCTGCATGCCCGAGAGGCAGAGACTGTGTGCAGCACAAAGGCAGTGAAAACACACAGGATCATTTTTAAGGCTGCAAATTAGAAATTAAGCATGCAGGGACTGCGTTTAATTTGGTTCAGTATCAGTTGCCAGGTGGCCACGGTCAGTGATATGACACCAAGGTAAAGGTTGTGATCATGTGTTCACAGTTTGAGTACCTACGCACTTTGGTTCATGTAAGGTGAGAGATTATGCAGAAGCACTCACTCTGTCATGTTATCACTGTTTGCAAGGCTAATTGGTGTGACGTTCTTTCATTGTGTGAGCTTTCATTCTGAAGTGGGCTGCAGCAAAGTGACGGAGATTTTAGGACTTTGTTTTGGGGCCAATGTAACCACATATAGGTAGCAGAGCTAGACTAAAAAATGTGTCGGACTGATATTTTGCAAACAAGATTGCAGTAGTTTATAGCAATATGTATTACTGTATTGCATTATATCAGTGTATATGGTTAGTAAAAAGAAATTGCAGTAATGAAACACCAAACTGTTTCATTTTAAAACAGCGCATCTTATTCTCATTGACGTGTTTGTATGATTTCTGATGACAACTTAATTAATCATATGAAATAACGTTAACGTCACTAAACCACTTAAGGTTTGGCAACAGAACCACCTGTTAGAGGTTCAGGGAAACAACAGTTAGACTTAAAACAACTACTTCAATGCAGAACTACTGGGCACAGTGATGGGGATGATGTAGAATATGAAACAGTTTTTAACGGGACAAAGCCCTGAGTTTGTGCCATCCACGTTGACTTCCCACTCCCCTTAATGTGTTCTGTATGCTACAGAAAAGGACACATTCAGGACAAGTAACTATGATCATGAGAACAGCCTTGAATAGTATCAGTATTTCATAGTCCACCAGTAATTGTTTTTCAACTGTTATATGTTTCCCTAAATAGGCGTCTTATTCCAAAATATCAAGTTTATGTTTTCATGTTCTGTGTTTATGTTAATGTACTTTTGGCGCAAATATCATGATTTGTTTTTTATCGATCAGTAATTATGTTCCAATGCAACTAAACTGTGTCCTAAATTTACATTTTGAGGGAAACAGGTTTTCTTGTATTATGTCTTAAACTTGTGGTTAACATTGTGAAAAGGTTACAGTTTGGTTGAAGGCACCAAAACTACTTGGTCAGGTTAAGGAAAAGGACTCAATGACTTGAGTTATAATAAATATGTTTGAAAGCAAAACACCAAAAATGAAAGCTGGGCCACATGTATCCTTCACTCTTTTGATTATGAGACTAATTATATTATATTATATTTTCTTTAAAGCAGCTTTACAATCCAGTTTAGTCTAATGTGAGAGTCCATTAACTTTAATAAATAATAATTTTAAAATTTGTGTCTGACAAGGTGTATTTTTTAAAATACACCCTGTCTACCTTCTGCAATCATTAAACTAAAGCAACATCAGTTTCTTTTCATGATTACATTATAGGAACAACAACAAGGCCGCTGTCAATGATGTCTGATAAAAGTAATGCAGAAGTTCAAACAGTAATTCATGCATAAGTCCACAAAGTCACTTTCAAATGAGTTTACAGTGGAGCTGAGATTAGTGTGTAATTAACTGTGGGAGAGAGCTGTTATAGGATTGACTGGACTGTCTGAAGTTTTATCACGAGCATGTGAATCTGTTGTGTTTTTTGCTTTTCTGTTGCAAAAATGTCTGCTCGTCAGAAAACCCAAGCTTTCTGAAATTAAAAAAGAACTCTCATATTAATTTAACTTTAGTTTCATCCCAGTTTTTCCTCTACAACATGAATAAACTAAACTGTCTGGCCCGTACTAATTAATATTTGAAATAGTCTACTTTGGAAATGCTTATTTCATTAAGTTTCTATCGGCAGTCTCATGATTAATGCAGCGCTGCAAATCATTTATTTAAACAATCCATATTAGATGTTAAGTGAGTCAGAGAGGGATGTTTTTCATTTGCAAATTGTCATAAAAATAACAAAGTGCATAAACACACACACACATGATCTTCATAAGTTGGTTAGACAAGACATGCAAATGCACATTAGGTTTAAGATGATTATTAAAATGAGCTAATACACTCCAATGTAATCATAAACCAATGGTAGCTGCCCAAGGCGAAGGGAATCAAATTTTAATCAGCAGCAGAGTACAGCACAAAGATGAACACAGAAAGTATGATGTAGAGATTAAAACTTCCCTCTGAATCTCCAAAAAGCTACAGTTGCAGCAATCAGGCCTGTCACTTCCTGGTCATTTATCAGTGGAGTCTAAACTTACAATGGTGTCTCTTCTGTGCACTCAGAGACATTTCCAACACATTGAAAATGGATGCTTACAAATACTGACTTAAACCTCACTTGAAAACGTCCCCATTCAGTCAAACAGAAGTAATGCAGTTTTTGATGCCTTTGTGTTGTCACATGGGGGCACCATTGTCTCACATTTGTTCATTAAACCAAAGCTGTGAATGAGTAGAAGAGATACTGAGGTGACAAGGCATCGAGAGCAAAGAAAGCATTTACTTTTATCATTTGGTACCAAAAATACCACATGTAGAAGAGTTTGGAATCAAACCGAGTTGTTATGACAGATAACAAGCACATGCAGTGAAACTCTTTATCACAAGTGCCTGACAGTGAGTGGATGCATGACTACATGAGATGGCAATGCTATAAAGACTGCATTAATGTAAGTGTTAGGGTTGATTATGAAACACTCCTCGAGATGAGGAGTTATTTATTCTTTCCTTGAAAGCTCAGCTTCCATGTTTGCATAAACAATAAAACACAGATATTTGAAATGAGAGAGAAACAATATGCAATACACATAAAACAACTGCAAAAAAAGACAAAAACAACAAGAGAGATGCAAAATGGCTACAAGGAGATACAAAAAGGTCACAACGAGACTTACAATGGCTATGAAAAGGGGCAAAACAAACACAAAGAGACACAACATGACTATAAAGAGAGACAAAGCAACTATAAGGACACTGAAATGACTACAAAGCAACTACAAGAGACCAAAACAAAGTGACACACATAAAAAACTACTGTTACACTACAAAGTATATTTAAAGAGACACAACCACAGACAAAAAAAACTACAAAAAGACCCAGAGGAAGTGACACAAAACAATTACAAATAGATGTAAAACAACTACAAATAGACACAAAATGACTATTAAGAGAGAGACAAAGTAATTATAAGGAGAAAGACAAAGCATCTGCTACAGAAAAATCCAAAACAAAGACACACAAAACAACAATAACTGTCTTTCAAAAAAAAAGTAAGTCCTTGTGTCTTTCTCTTATGTAGAGGAGGTGGTTTTGTGTGTAATTTGCCCATGAGTGGACTTTATGTAGTTAAATATCACAGACCTTTTGCTTGTGCTTCATCTATCTGGGATGTTTATATTTACAGTCTATGGATGTTGCACTTGTTCAACTGCATATGCTGACTGACCACAAGAGGGCAATGTTTCATTACAAACAACATCAGTCTTTTGCATGCTCACTAAACATGCTCAATGAGTGAAACCAACACGTGAATCTCTGAAAAGTTCTGCTTTACCTAAATACTGAACAAATTGTGTTAAAGAATATGATCAGTTATATGATGCTAATAATGTATGTTTTCTGTGTCGTAATAAAGCTGTAAGAGGGAAGTTTTTTATTTAAGTGTCAGGTTAAAGCCTTAACAACAAATGATTATTGCATTCTTGTCCTTTAAAACAGAAACACGTGACCTTACAGGTGTGTGTAGAGTGAGAAAAAGAGCATTCTATTGATACAAATGGCTCACATGCAGCTTTAAATTGGGACACTGCTTTACAGGAGCAGGAGCAATAACACTAAAGAGGCAAAAAGAAGAGAGAGAGGCCGTAAATCTGGAGGGATATTACGCAGCGTGAAGTGCTGGCTGCCAGTAAACTGCAGCCTGGCTCTTTTCTTCAATGATTCTTCC
>CAFUXE010000760.1:559737-569846 GCA_903364295.1 Serranus cabrilla | reverse complement strand
CAGCTGGTGTTGTTTTGACACCTTCAGGAATTGAAGCCAGTGGACTGCGGCCACATTCATCTTAAACTACACTTTATTGCTGCGTGCTCTTCTTTGTTTGAATAAAAGATGCGGGTAAAAAGACTTCCTGCCCTCACCAGCCTCATGCTGACAATCATTTCCTTTCCTATTCATACAGCATCATTTTATCCCGTACCTTTCTAGACGTCACTCCCTTTTACATGCCTTCCCATCTCTCATACCTCCCGACTGTATTCACCACTATTAATTTTTGATTGTAGTGTAACCACCTGTCTTCATTTCCCAGAGACCCTGGGTCAAGGAGGCTTTGAAATGCAGCTTGTAAAGATCTATCCGGTTTTTCCGCTCTGGCTCCGAGTCCACGTGTCGCTCGCTCATGCCTGCTGTCAGCTCCCATTACCTAATTGGAATTGAGATGCATCTGGCCTACGTTTTTTGTCTGCACTGCACTCCTGCTGGAGATACTGTACCCCCGCCTGCCCGCCCTCCTCCTCTTCCTCACTAGGACTCTTATTCATGCTGCAAGAGGCTTGCTTTCCCTTGATGCGTGGTCAAACAGTCGTTTACATGGATAAAAAAAAAATTAGAGATGGCACCAAGCAGATCACAGCCGACTGCAGGGAGGCAACTCCTGCGGTTCACTACAGTTAATAAGAGCACTGTTTAATTCATGAGATCTGTCATGCTACAGTGGCTTCATCTTCACTGTTGGTTAAAAAAAATTACAGCAGCTTCTGTACTTCAAACCCCATTATCTTGCAAGATCAGTGACCTTTAATGTCCAGGTGACAAATCTGCTTTATGGATAATGATTTTCTGTTCGCCATTGATTAGGAAGAATGACGCTTCCTTCATTTGGGGTGATATAAGTGTCCTGTCACATCAAATGGATTATAGCTCATTAACATCCATTAACTGCACAGAGGAATGACTGGCAATTGACCCAAATTTGACAGAGTCTGGGGACAGCTTTGATAAGAAAAAGAGCAAAACAAAAGGAAGAATGTTAATTGCAAGATATAACTTTGCTCCAGATCGTCCCTCATATTTGGTATAGTGGTGCTTTTTCACTCAGATGCAAATGATGGTACATGTGAAAGATTCATTAACAGATGAAAGGAAATAGATCATTGGCTTAAAGGCCTTGTTACTTTAGAAATGATGCAGTAGTTGTGATTGCAGAGGAATGATTAGAGGTTGCAGAGTTTGCCCTCTCCCATTCTTCTTTGCACTCATTGTCTTGGGTGAGTCTGGTTAAGGTTGTGTAAAAGCAGATAGTTGGATTTTTCAACCTCCCTGAGGTAGTGGTTTTAGCCATTTCTTTAAACATAAAGGAGTTTGAAATAGTTCCACAATGAACAGCGTAATACGGCCGGCTGTGGAGAGATTTACAGCCCCGTCTTGAAGTCTGAAAGGTCTTTGGTCCTGAGAGTGATATGCTAGAGGAGCAGCGAGGGATAGCAGATATCTGACTTTCACTTTCACTGAGAACAAATGTGTAGCCCTTCTGTGATGGGACCAAAAGACCAGTGTAATTTATCCAACACAAAAGGCTGAATAGCTTTCAGTCAGGGCCTTAGAAAAGCTCAAAGCTTCCCAGTTTGCAGCAGCGGCATAATTTTTGGACTAATCTGTGGAGATAATACATATTAAAGCTGGACAAAGACATTGACTTACATCGCAGTACCTCAGCAGCAAACTATTTTTAAACTGACCAGCTTGTACAAATGAAAGGTTTAGTTGATGTTGTCCTTTAATAGAAGGGTATGAAAAGTCCACAGCTGATTTTGGGTCCATGTAAAGCAGATTTATTTCAGAGCATGTCCAAAAAAAGAAATCTTTTAGCAACAAATGGATACATCCGGATGAAGCCCGAGCTGATTATACAATGAGGAAACTGATAGCCTCCGCTGAAAATCATGACTTTAATAATTAAAAAGAAATAGAAGGTGCAAAATGATGCAGTTTATGTTGCTGGACGTCACACACCATTGATTCATGTGATGGACACATACTTCAAAACTATGAAAATATCTTACTGTTGGAATACATCCTTTCAATAGCTGAAATGTATTGTGGCACCAAACAGAATGAACTACTTAGCTGCATTATGCCTGTGAATAGACCTACAACCAATCAGAGCAATGAAAAATGACCCACAACCAATGAAAAGTGTTCCCCAACCAATCAGAGTAATGAAAAGGACCCCCAGCCATTCGGTGCAACAAAGTGTGAGCTTTTTGAATGAATCATTACTGCCATCATATAGTTTGTCAGCCTATTGGTTTGCATGATGTATAAATATGCGTGCGGTTTCCACTTGTCAAGCACTGATATCTGACAAAGATGCGAGACGGATCGAAACATTGTCTTTATGACATTTTTGTTGCATGTAATTGCTGCAGATGTTACCTTATGTTTTCTCATTGCCTTGCATTCACTGTAAATGATATGGGTATAATTCATCTTCTTTAATTCGTTTTAATAATTACATTATGTTTTAAGATTAAATGTCAATGAACAATAGCAAATAATTATGGTTATTTTGTTGTTATTTATTTTATACCCATATATACCCATATATACCTGTATATACCATTTAAGTGCCTATCTCTTTAAGAAAGCCTTATAAGCCTTATAAGGGTGATATAACTTTGCCTTCAACGGACAATACATTTAACCTTTATTTAATTCACTAACACAAGCATTTTTGGTGATTGCCTCAGTCCAATCCTTCGATCTTTTTGTGTTAAACCGAAGTTGTTTTTGAATACAATTTCAGGTTGGAGCCATTACTTCTTCAATTCTGTCACCCAACAACCCAGAAAGATATTTTCAGTGGGTTACAACGCTAACTACTCTGCAGTGATTGCCTCCACTTTTTGCCTCCGGCTAACACTGTGACGTATCCATGACGTTGGCAGCAAAATGGTCTATTACTGTAGTGTCTTCAGGTTCAGTCTGTTCTTTGTAAACTGTAACAGCTTGAACTCTGTGCACTGTCACCCTTCATATTTGCATGAAATAGTCACTTGGCAACCTTTAGTCTTTTACCTCAGTCTCTACTCTTTAAGTATGTTTACACAAAACTCAGTTGAGGAAAGTGAGCGAGTTAAACTCCAGCAGAGTGCTTCAGCTTGTGCAGGGTTATTTTTGGACTCTCCACCTCTGGTTCCTGTCACAGAAATCCATTTATCCAGCAGGCCAGGCTGAAGTTTCCATTTTCTCACCGGTTATCACTGTAACATGGACTGTAGGAGTCTGTGGACAGAGCGGGCAGCACATCATTACCTGATGCCTGACTTGGTTACTGAGAGCACTGTGTCAGATACGGAGCCTTGACTCTTCCTCTTCGGTGCATTTTAGGTGAAAGTTAGAGTAGCACTTGACACATATGTTCGATTAATGCAAACTCTGTATGCTGTGAACACTATACTGCAAATGTATTCACTAAAATGGCAAGTAAAACATTTATTACAGTCAGTGCGTCCATACATGCATCAAATTAAATTCCCTGTGCAGCTTACCATGCTAATGGGTTCCTAGTGTTTTATAAGCAGTATTTGCATATAGTTAGGAGTTTTATTGTTTTGTTTGATGATTATTATTTTTTTCGCTTTTATACTGTATGTCCACCTTGATTCATTTCCAGTAGGATGACAGATTGTCTCTCAGGAACATGTTGCAGTCTTAGAGACTAAAACCTGATTTAAAGACTTACATTTAAGTACCCAGCATTTCCTGAAAAGGCAGCTGTGCCTCCCTTTAACACGCTCCTTCTTCCTCTTCTTCTTCCTCTGCTGTAATGACTTGTCTTGTGCGAGAGGGTAAATGTGTGTGCGCATGGATGATCTCACGTAAGCTCACCGAGGGGTTTTCACCCGCTTCATCCTCGCTGACCACCTCCCACAGAGCCATCTGGCACCCTTTTTTTCAGATAACTGAGCCCGACTCACTATCTGCTTTGCTTGTTTATTTGAGTGTGTGTGAATGCGTGACTCTGCCAGTGTGCGCACTGATCCGAGCAGCACTTCCCCAGTATTATACATGTAAACACCGCTATGCTGTGATTTATTGATCACACCATTTATCTCAGGGAGCGACCTGGACCCCTCCAGCGATCGAGGGTGCACATTTTTCACCACCCTCTATTTATTCATTTGTTGATTTATTTTGACAGGTAAACAAAAGTGGGAAAACCTCCACGTCCATGGAAGCAGTGCTTCTATTTGTTTACCATGTATCAGTCACAGATGTGTGTTATTGAATCTTTTATATGCCTATAAATATTCATGGATCATAATCTAGGATCATTCCTTGATGATAAATTAGCAACTATGTTTGTGTTGCAATAAATATTTCAAGCACTAATAACTGCTAATGTGCTTTGGTTTGTGTTGAAAATAGCCTTTACACAATACAGACTTGGTTGTTGTGTTAAGGTCTACCTCCTCACACTCTGTTTGCAGGTCTAATTTTAGCCTTGACTTGCTTTTATCCCCTTGAGGATCAAGGTTTTGCCTTGGGGGTGATGGTAGTATAAATAGTGTTAAATACAGTAGTTAAGCTACTGTATGAAAACAGCATGGCAGCAGCAGACTTGATGTGTCCATGACAGATTTGCTAAGCATGAGAAATGATTACTTCAGACATATTGTGTCCCCCTGAGAAAAGCTGCCCTATTTCTTTGATCTGAATTTATTTTATACTTTCTATTTATTTTCCAGGCCCAAGCTTTTGATTCCCCCCAAGCCTGACATTACGGGACTGAGTGGGAATTACTAAGAGAAAAGCTACTGGAGAAAAGCTATTATTAACCCAAAGAAATCCAACAGTCCCCTTTATGCTGCAGATTATTTTTCTGTTTTTCACTTTGGGGGAAGGAGGAGGGGACACAGGGCAAGATGCTGCCATGGAGAATTTTGTGTGACAGAAGCTTTCAGTTTCCCTGTCTATCACTTTGTTAGACGTGAGACATGAGGGATATAAATATACTGCCTGGATACCCTTGTCTCCATCCTTTCGCCAATCTTCCCTCATGTGGTCCCTCTGATTAAACACTGTCCGCCTCCCACGGCCCCTCATGGAGGCTGTAAGGTCCGTCTGAGTGCTGCCACTGCTTTGCCCTCCATGACTCTGATAAGGACCTCAAAATAGCAAAAGCCTCCATCATTCTCCAATTGGCCAACCACAGATCCAACGCTTTTATTGCATTACGCTTGTCTTCTTCTGTGTCTTCGCTCCTGTGAGGGGACGTGCACTGAGACAACATGATGAATCTGTAAAACAGCAGGCCAGCGGGCGCCCTAGCTGATTAATTTGATTGATTATAGGAATTATACCTTGCAGGAGACATGTGACCTTGCAGCAGAGCACTGTTCAGTTTCAGTCTCTGCGTCCATGTCTAGTTTGCTGGACAAACAAATGTCTTGGCTGTGTGGACAGACAAGCTGAGCTGCACACACTGATGCAGTGACCCAGATCAAACACCTGGGGCCAGAGGGGAAAACACTGCACACACAAAATCCCTCTCCTATAAAGAGTGGGGGGATTTTATTACATATTGACCATTTTACATTTCCATGTTACAAGAGGTGTGGTCTCTTTCTTTTTGCTATTACTTGTTTTTCAAGATAAAACCAATAATTAAACAGGAAGCTAACAACTGTTGTTGAATTTGCTTTATTCTTTTATATCTATAATAGCTAAAATATTGATGCTATGTATTTTGACCAGGCACCTTTCCTGATTGTCATTGTGTGTGCAGGTTCTACATGTTCCATTGTCCTATGTAGGGGAGGTCATTTGATGAATAATACATTTTTTTTGTAATCAGAGTCTCACTCACTGCAAAATCGTCAGCAACTTTTTCAGTGAAGGTCATTTGAGCTAGATGTTTCCAATGCTCGACTTTGAAATGAGCAGAATTTAAAAAAAAAATCAGAACAGGTCAGTGTAGTATAGCATACAAATATGGATGGTTTTGAAATACAAAGCTGATTGTAGGCGTATGCATGTCATGAGTCGGGCTGGATGGCTGCTTTTAACATGCAGCTACTAACAGTACATCCAAACAAATATGGAGAAAATCAGCACCTGTTGGCCACAAGCACAAACAATAGAGACAGGTGACCTTTGAATCATATATTAATAATAATAATAATACATTTTATTTATAGAGCGCTTTACAAAAACTCAAAGACGCTTTACATGTTAAAAACAAACAAGTATACAGGAAAATTCAAAATATGTCGTGATATTTACAGTCAGTGCTGCACTGTTGAGTGAAAATTGTTCTTATATTTTTCTGTATTTATTTTATATAATTTGCTTTGTTATTTACTCTGTATGTTAATAAAATGTTGAACTAATATCTAGTTTCTTTAGTTTTCAGTACAGATGCTTTAAAACTGGCAGTTTAAAAACATTATTAAAAAAAATCGTGATAATAATCGAGATCGGACGATATGAAAACATTTATCGTCATATGATCATAATTTTTGCCATATCACCCAGTCCTAGCTGGGCAATATATCAGTATTATGTTATCATGTTATGAGATCAGATATCATCCTAGAGTGTGTGGTGTTAAAAACTGCATTGCAGCAATCATTTATTTTCTACATGACCTGACTGTTGTAGCTGTTTCATTTTATATCCACTTTACTCATGAGTAGTTATTCAAAAATGTCATTGTGTAAAACCTACAACGCTACAGTATTTTGTCTACTTGGCCAAAAATATTGTGATATTTAATTTTATTTATATTTCCCTGCCCTATAACTGTATTAGTAAAAGTTAACAAAAATGTGTTTGTCAAACAAGTGTTTGTCCCACTGTAAAGACTGTGGTGGTTAAACTGCAGGACGTATCACAATGTTCCATTCTCTCCGTTGGCCTGTCACCATGCTCCACAGAGCAGGTTAAGTATAACCAAACCAGAAGCTGATTTTATCGTCACAGGTAATGTTCTCACTTGTTGAGGCTCTCCCTCTGCTGTCTTGTGAGCTGAAACCACTCAAGTTGCTCCCATTGTTGCATTATGTGTCTGTCTGGGCCCACCCTTAGTCAAATTACTTCAAAACATCATGACACAATGCAAGTAGGAAAAAGAGACACATTTAAAGATGTAAAACTATCACTTTTTCAATACACTGTGCAACACAATCCACAACAAACCACAAGAGAGGCAATAAATTAAATGAAATGGAGATCTGGCAGACACGCGTCTGGATAACTGACAACTTCGCTCCCTCAGGCATAACCCTAGAAAAGGTCTCATTTTTCACAAAAATATGCTTGCTGAGCGCAAAAAGTCCTGAAGTATTAATGTGTGGTGCGAAAATGAGGCTGCTTTCAGAGCGAGAGCAGTAACATTTACAAAATGAATCAGGCCATCCAGCTCGTTGACTGGCACATTTGGTGTAGGACCGTGGAGTACACACTTCGTATAGTATACCTCTGAGGGATCCAGACTGCATCATGTGAGGAAGCATGTCAGCCCGAGTTAACATATGACTGAATCACTCAGCTGCTGAATCTTTATCAATCAGAAGGCTCTCTGGCTGTGTGAGGAGCTGGATCAGCAAAGTCCACAGGGCTTTGACAGCCGGCGCTACTGTCTGCTCCTTTATTAGCGCTGCAATGGCTTTGCAGTAGAGCCGATCAATAATAGCTCAACTTTAGAGTCATATATTACTGTCTCAGCCTCCTCTTCAGCTTTGCTCATCGACGCAACGTTGCTTATATCTGTAGAATTACATTTCCTACAAACGTGCATTCATGTTATAGCACTTCTAAAGATACAGTTGAGCTCCGACCACACAATCACTTATTTTTTCAAAGATGACTAATGCATGCTCATGAGACATGAGTCGCAGTGGCGGAAGAATACAGATCCTTTACTTGGAAAAACTCCATTACAAGTAAAAGTTCTGTTTTCTAAACCTTGCTAAAGTAAAAGTATGTAAGTACAATCAGCAAAATAAACTTACAGTATGAATAAAATTTTCCCCATCAATGTTTTACTGTTATACATTGTTTTTAGATTAATATTACTCCTTTATTAGTGTGTATGCTGCATTTTACTGCTGTAGATGTTAATGGTTTTGCTCATTTTAACTCCTTTATATACTGTTGTGTAGTTTAATCTACAGCAATACCCCACATTCTATAAATCATATGTTTGTAGCGTGGCTTTTGTTTAACAATCACATATCTGTAAAAGGCCAACATTTCATGCCGTCAGACAAGAAAGCCTGTGTTCAGTGTGTTGTATCAGAGGCTTTTCAAGTGCTTCACTAGCTGATGATGTGAATTTTCTGTGAACATTCAAAATCAACACATTTGGAAATACATGGTTTTCACTGGACAGGAACGAGATGCAAAACATCTGTAATGTATGTAAAGCTGTCAAACAAAGTACAGTATCTGAGATGCAGTGCAGGAGAAGTATAAAGTTGCATGACCAAAGTTGCAACACAAAAAAGTGAAGTGCAAGTAACTTGAATTTGTACTTATGTTGAGTGAGTAAACGCACTTCTACCACCGGAAGTTTATACTAATGTAAGTTTGAGCATTTGGTTAAGGCTAGAGGAAGATCGTGGTTGTTTACGAGGGAAAAAGGTCCACAGTGACTTTAGACACAAAACAACAATCTGTCTCTTTCTTAGCCAAAGATCTGTGCTTTGTATGCCCATCACTTTTACCTGTTAAAATACATAAATGACGTGCTTCTCTCACTGGAAGAACATAATCCAGGCAGCATTTCTTTGATATGATTATGGGGTACTGTAAGTTATCAGGAGGGTGTAAGACAAAAACGTGTTCCCTGTGCCAAATGTGTTTCAGATGAAAGAAAGCTAAGAGTTACTGGCATGGACTGAACATCAACCTTCTCTACACACGTCTAACCAGATGCTCCATAACATTCCTGCCACAGACTGTTTATCTGCCTCCACTGAAACCAGGTCAGTGTCATACTGAGGTGCAGAAGTGTTTGCTGATTCACTCCGCTGGTTTCCTGGACTGCTGAAAAATAGATTCTGGCAAGTTCAACGACTGTAGCTGAAGTCTGTATGTTGCTTTGAGAACCAATACTTCATGTCAAATTCATGTTTATCAAGCTGACTTATAAAGGCTTGACCCATTTTGAAGCCTTGAGTTTGGCTTTTGCTTTTTGCTTTTTGTAGTCAGAAGTGACCATATTTGCACAGTGGATCTGACTTAAAACCCAAGGACACTGTTTTTGGCCACTGATACAACGACCTGATTGAACCTGGTTCCAGCTACAAAGGTAGCTTATTTTTGTTATTACTTTTAGTATAGCAAACTCTGAGCCACCAGCTAGCACTAGCCCTAGGTAGCTAGCTAGGTAAGCAAAGTGCATCATAATTTACATTAACTGATATTAATTGAGATTTTTGGCTTTTACGAACTGAAAACACAATTTTAAAGAAAGTTCATGGACAAAAACACAGACAACACCCAAACTGGACACATTGGGGTCCAGACTTGTCGATCACAAGGTGGCCGAGTACTGAAGCATAGCTTCTTTTGTCTTCTATTTATCTCCAGTGGAGTCGCCCCCTGCTGGCCATTAGACAGAATGCAGACATCCAGGGACTTCCAGACCCAGAGGCTATACGTCCACTTCTATTATGTGGTCTTTGAACAAATGAGAAGTACTAGTCTGACAGTGAGTGAGACTATAACTCTTCTTCTTGTTCACCCGTCACTGCCCTGACACATCATAAGTACCTTGGGGAAATGAATATTTTTCCATTTTAGGAAAATAAAAATGCTTCTGCTGATTCAGGGAGAAAATGCAAAAAAACAGTGTGTGCCTTACACATTAATAAACAGATCCATGTACATTGTTTTGGTAAACAACTTAACAATGATTCTGTGTGTCCCTCCTGGTCAGTGGTCCACCTTTTTCTGACATTATTAAATCAATGTTTATGCTGATGAAAGCCACCTTTTAGCAACTTAAGTCTGGAATGGATGTTTATGAATGTAATTTTCCAATGACATTTTGAGCTGAATTACATTTTAATGTATTTTAGCTTTTGTATGGTAAAAAAAAA
>CAFUXE010000760.1:523276-559720 GCA_903364295.1 Serranus cabrilla | reverse complement strand
AAAAAAAAGCCTTTAGGATTCCTTTAAACTCTCTGATCTTCTGGAAACAGAAATGTTTGCTGCACATACTAACAGTGCAATAAATGTTGACTCAAATTCAAGCCAAGCAAGTTAAGGGGATTTCTCTTGTTCAAATGAGCCAGCATGTCCATCTGTTATTTGAAAAGCTGCACATCCAAGCTGCGGGTCCAATCACAATATTGCAATGTGTTTGATTACAGTGGGAACTTCCAAGTGTAGATGTGAGATGTAGGCTAGTGTGAGTGAAGGAACAAATGGCTTGCCTGGGGTGAGAGAGCAGCAGAAGGCTTTGCTTGTGTGCAGTCTGGTGGTACACGTGTCCGGGTTTGGTTGTAATGAGGACATCATAGCTCCACAGTCTGTGGTGTTTACTTTACGGGGGTGCAGCTCAAGGTCACTAAGAGCTAAAGCAGACAACTGAAGTTCATCCGGAATAAATATCTCTCCTTTATCATCTACATTTACACCAGCAAAGACACCAGTGAAGTTAAAATGTCCACATAAACACCAAGACATTGATCATATGCCTGTACGGCATAATCACGTTTTCTGGTGCAAAATATTTTTTGCTGACAGAAGTATTCACTTAATCAACTTCCCAGTTCCTCAGATAATCATTTTCTATGTTGCTCTTTGAGGCTGAACTCTTGCTTTCACCTTAGGGCTAACATGCTGTTTTCAGGAATACTACCACATTCACCATCTTAATACAAGTTAGCATTGATTAACTAAAATGGCACTCCGAGAGTGCAGACCTGCTCCAAGACCAATGGTGCATTCACATGTAGGGCTGCAACAACAAATCGATGAAATTAATTATTGATTCATTGTGTTGCGCCATTTATGCATCACTCGCCGTGACGCGGAGTCTTTTAATTCACCTGCAGAGCTTTGTCTTACCAACCTGTACAGGTTGCACGCGTTTAGTTCAGCGCGCGCACACACATAGAGATCACGTGGGGACGGGACTGATATAGACAGAAAAGCCCGTTTCCCTATCATGCTTGCATTGTTTTGAAGCGTAGAAGTAGGATGTAAAATGTACACACTGAAGTGAATGTAAAGTTCTTACTTTACTCACCTAAAGCTTATTGTTGACGTGAGGACACAGCTCCGTAAATTCAGTGTGTGAATGCGCGCACATGTCTCGTAAGAGGAGGAGAGGTGATTTAAAGTAGTGGATGAACCAACCAACCACCATTCCCATTCTTAGAGCTGCATTGCTAGCATGGCTAGTGTCTTATATTCTACTGCACTGTAGCTGAACTGGAAATATTCCATCATAACAGCTGCAGAAGTAAAAATCCACCATGGTCTCAAGGGCGAGATACATCACCAAAACCTGTTCTCAAGTGTGAAAGTGTTTCCTCCTTTCTGAACCTATCACATACAGGTTTATTTCCCCTCAAAAGACAAAGTTGAAAATCTCAGATGAGAAATATACATCTTCACTAGCCGAAATCACTGCAGAGCCTTTGCGAGACCTCCCGAGGGGGGGGACTCCCAACATGTCCCGAATTGGACTGTGGAGGCAGAGAAGCATTGTGCCTCAATGATGCACATTGAAGACAGCATAAGAACAGACTACGCATGCATGGACCTCCTAAACTGTTTGCATTAATTTCACACAGGGCAAGAGACTGAGGTTGAGTCTGACTCAGCCTCCTGTATTCATGTACGCCAGCTTTGAAAAAAAGCTCACCTGAGTAGTGGCATTCCTTATAACATTAAAACAACACATTTCACGTTTTCATGTTTTATTTTTACAACAATAAATGAACAATCAAAACTAAATTATAAAGATATAACTTATTCACTGTAGTAATGTGTTGATTTGTCAGCATTGAAAGGTAATATTACTCTCTATCCATGATGGATAATACCTGCTATGTAAAGACGGATCAGCACTTTCTGCCAATTATTTAATTCTCTAAACACTAATTGTAAAGTCTAAAAAAAATTCCATTAGTGGGAAAAAGTTACTGATTATTTTAAGCAAAGTAGTAAAGTAAAGAAATAGTTAATAGTTATTTAATTAGTTAGTTAATATTTATTTACTTGATTTATAATATCCTTATTTTAAACTGTTCTGAAAGAGTGCTTTTACACTAGGCTATATACCGGATATTTGTCAGAAAGATCCTCAAATGCCCTCGCTGTTGTTTGATTCAATCCGAGGTTAATGCATGGCGCGTCATCTCTTGCTGCCCATGTCCGTCCAATTCTCCACAAGTGCTGTAAAAGAGTACGCTCAGATAAGTAAGAAGGGAAAAAAAGATTTGCGAATACAATGTGGGCTTAGTGCCAGCAGCTTGAGTTCCTAGTGAATGGAGAAAGGGGGAGTGTTGTTCTAAGTGCTGGAAGTAAATCAGAGAATTCAATAAGTCTCTCGCCACTTCTATTATTCAAGACACAACGAGCACAATGAAAACAAAAGAGGGAATGTAGTGTGTATGGATGTGCATGTGGATATGTGTGTGCAGGGTTCTACTTCTTCCCATCCACATCACACTGGAAAGCTTGATGCATTTGGTGCATAATTTAGTTGTGTTGTATCTGCCTACACTCTGTGGGACGTGACATCATTGCTCTATGGCGATAACTGAACTGTAAGAAGTACATGTGCAGTTATGTTACTCGCTGGGTAAACCTCTCATGGTCTACCTGTTCCCACGGGCACACAAACTCTACACTTCTCCCTCAACCTTGTTCAGCCATGCAATCAGCTCAAAAGATACTTGTTTGGGATTTAGTTATTTAGTATACCCTGTTATGTTGAGGTGAATCCAACATTATTTGAACAATGACTTATTGCAACTTACAGCAAGTTCATGGTTATGATTTTTAACTATTGGCCGGATTGATATGAAATTTTGTAAAGACATTCATGGTCCCCAGTGGATGAATCACTGACATCTGTCAATTGCTGCCAGGATATTAAACCACTGACAGTTGCCATATGGGAAGAGTTTAATGTTTCAATTTAACTGTGTCTCACTAAACTGTTATTGTAAAGTTATATAGTCTATGTTAAGTTTTATAGTGCATTCTCTTAATTAGAATGTTATATGTACATATTTTCTGTAAGTGAGAAACAGAAAATGAACATCTGTACTTTAAATTATTCAGTTCCAGGTTGGAGTGTATGGCAGGCACATGTGACATGACATTTTCCACACTGCTGCAGGATGTTACAAGCTACAATCCAATTAAGATGTATTGAAGAGGGTGTGGGAAGCAGAACAGTCTTAGAAAGACAACATATGAAAACGTGATGTATACCGATAAGTGAAGAATTACTGTTTCAGTTTACACAAATTAGGAAACTGTTAAGCACTGCATATAGGGAAGCCTAATTTTTTTAATTGCTTAAATATATGAATGGGCAAACTGTTGATGATGAGCGTAACCTACAGTACATCATCACCTTATTGTCACCTCATTTTGTAAAGCTTATGTTTTAATTATTTTGCTGCATGGTTATCTAATTCCTGATGCATGTATAAAACAAGACCCCCCCCCTGCTAAAACAGTTTGAATCATTACTCATTGAAAGAGACCCATTCTTCGAGGGCATGCTCAGCCCTGTAAGTGCCTGACCTGATGGCAGGGATGTCTGCATCTGGCGGCGGTGATAGCGGCTCTTGTGAATAGCAGCATAAAGTCTCTTGACTTTTAGCCATGTTTCATTTGCACAACAATAACCTGGGGAGCTTGTGCTTCCAGCTGATTTTTTATAATTATAGATTTTTTTTTATATATGCAGGAGGAAATCATCTGATTGCCGTGCAATTGCAACTAAAGATAAACTGTGCATTTATTGTACATTGAATGTAATTTGGTCAAACTGAAGGTACTGCCATGCCTTGTTTGTAGTGCAGGATTAACTCGGTATGACAGCAATAAAAGACGAGGGCTGGAATTTCAGGTCCAGTGGGATGCCATTAGATATTACCATCTGGCTGGTTGATCCATGGATGACTGTCTTTGTACAGAGAGATACACCAACCACGCAAAGGCTCATCTTACAGCTGAATGGACGAAATAAGGATAGAAAAATGGCCATCAAAAAGCACCCAAGGCAGGACATTTGATGATATATATCTGATTCCCAACATTTAAGTTTTTGTGTTATAAAATACAAAAAGATTCCCTGTTTTTTATTTAACCAGAAACAAAATATTCATGAGTAAAAACACAAATTGAATTGACAGGCAGGTAGATTCTATGTCATTATTCGAGCAGTATTGAAACAGCACATGCGCAGGCACAGGAAACAAGCTGAAATAGAGTTAAGCACGACAAAGAATAATCAGTTTTCTATTGAATCTGGCTTGACATCCTTCACAATCATTTTAAACTCACACACAGCAGTGAGACCAGCTCTCTCAGTTTTACATCATTTCCCCATGGGCATATGGGAGCAGAGTACATGAAAGCCCGTTGGTCTAATTCTGTTCGACCAAGAGAGAAAACAAGGAGAAAAAACACTTCCATGATGATACACAGTTATTTACCACCAGGTTTTCCAGAACAAGAGCACCCAGAGTGTTTCCAGAGAAAAGTGTTCCAGTGAAGGAGAGAACATGTTTACGGGGTACAATGACAGTTGAGATATCCAGTGTCAGTAATAAACCTCAGTGCTCTGTGACACACAGTGCCAATGTCACACACACCGAGAGGAAATATGTGTATATTAAACAATGATTTTAATAAAGAACAGACAGGAAATCTCTCCTACATCCAAAAACTAAAACACATGTTCCGGAGGTTAAACCCTTTTGTCGTTTTAATAGTTTCAATCATATTGCTTTTTATCTCAAAAAACACACGCTGTTTTTTTTACAGCAGATATTAATAAAATTAATCTAATGGAACCGAATGTAACAAAATATTAAAATTAAATAAAACTATTTACTTAAATACCATAGTTAAGAACAACTTTGAGGTATTTCCACTTTGTGCTACTTTATACTTTTACTCCACTATTATTGACAACTGATGTCAAAAGTTACTTGTTACCTCACAGATGTAGATTAGTAATATAAAATATAAAAGCAACTAATAAATAATAAGATATTATTATAGGTTAGGCTGCCCTGCACCTTTACCAGCTGCAACATCAAAGTTATGTATACACTAATACATCAATAATTATAATCCAGAAGCATAATATATATGATTATGCAATGAGCCACTCTGAATAATGACTATCGGTGTAGATCACATGTTTCAGTGCAATATGATATTGATTATTACTGATTTCACAAAGTCTGCCATGATAGGATTTCAGGGCTTTCTTTTCTATTCAGGGACCTGCAATCATTTTGACAGGATATCATTATGTCCATTTAACACAATCAGTTAGATTTATATCAGCTCTCTAAAAAAAAAAAAAGTATAATTTGACCTTTTTATTACTTAGCTCTTTAATTTAAATGTATGTATTAGCATTTTATTTTTAACATTTAAATGAAAAACTAAATATAAAGTGAGGATTTCAAAATAAAGACATTCTTATCGTTGATGTGTATCGATTATTTCACTTTGCATCAATGATACTGGATCACTCATCATTGAAACAATATATAGGTCCAGACAGATGTATGTTTGGGGACTTTAAATGTATTATAATGCTGGAGTACTTACTATAGTATTTATATTTTTGCTTAGGTAAAAGATCTGAATACTTCTTCCACCACCTGGCCACAATCAAGGGTCATGCTTGAGGGTCATAATAACACATTATAGAAAACATTGTTATAGAGTAAAAAAAAATCTCCATACTAGTTCTGAAAATTGTCATAATGTAGGTGGATTTTTAATTCAGCTTGTGTTAACATTAAAGGACCATGTTGTTGCATGTTGTGGTTATTAACATATGAACTGTATGATGATGACAAAATAATGCTGCAGTAACAAAGGATATTAATTCTGTGTTAGGGTGTTTTACAGTTGTTTTGAAATGTTGTTGCAAGTGAGAGGATTAAGCTTTCAGATAAATAAATAAATAAATAATAATAAGTAAAATAAAGTGCATGCTGTGGAAGTGGAACAGCCCGGGCTAAACCCTGCTTTACCCTGCCGGTTGCTAAAATAGCAGTGTCACTTCTGATTGATAGTGTTGCTCTCAGGCTAAGTGTGTTTTTCTTCAACATCTGTAACTTGTTTTAGAAACTTTGTTTTTCAGCCTACCATATTTTTGTACGGTAGTATGTCCATAGAAAACAATCAACTGCTACGCATGAAGAGGAAACTCTATAATTTAATGTAAGTTTGCTTTAAAGTTATGTTCACCTTGAAGAAACCCTCCTCTCATTACCTTCATACAGTAAATGTATATTCAGATTACTTGCAGTCACAGTGCTGGATGGGTTTAGTTTCCACATATTATTTAATCATTTTTATGTCAGAAATGGGAAATGGAGATGGTTTGATTTCTGTTATTTTCTTTCAAATGGTGTGATTATAAGGGTATTTAACCCTGCATTTAATGTTTAAATAATATTCTCAAAAAGACCCTTTTTAACATTGTGCCTCATAAGACTGCCACATAATACAAACCTAGAGAGCAGAGGCTCAAGGCAACAGTGTGGTTAAAATAACTACACCTGATTCATATTATAATCTTGCCTGAATAACAGATTTACATGTGTTATGTAATACAATTCATACGCATGCTAGCATAATTAGACATCTATATTTAGATATAATTACCACATTAATGAAGTATGCGGTGAGTATTGCAATCATCTCACATTTTACTTTATAAATATTGTAATGAGTCAGTATCTAGTGTACATGTTCAACAATCATAGATATTATATTTTTGCACAACACAGGTGCAGGCATATACCCATATTTTGCCTGTTATGGAGCTGTGAAGACAGCGTACGTCACAGCATGGTTTGAGTAGCATTTGTATTCCAGGCTGCATCAGCTGTCATCACAGAGTTATAACAGGGCTCAGTGGGAGAGTCGTCTTGATGTAAGCAATGCATGTCAGTAGAACTGGAGGCCTACAGAGCAGACCATATCCGCTATGACAAAAACAGGACTTTGCAGGATTCATGTGAACAGAAAAGAGAGCTCTGGGCTGACATGGCTGTAGTGGCTGTCATATGAGCAGGCCTACAATCCCTGACAGGGCTATGATTTACAGTCACTGAAAAATGGTAAGTGAATATTTTATTGAGAGCCTGCCGTATGCAATTGGTCACAGAGACTCAGTGACAGGCTGCCAGACTCAACTTTTAACATAGCATGCATTTCTATTAGAGCCCAACCCATATATCTGGCCTACCACAGACATCCGTCGATATCAGAAGATATGTTTTTCCAATATGCAGCGATTATTGCATGCAAAAAAAATTTAAAGCAATATAAAATATAAAAAGCATTGATGTGTGATTTAGAAATGGTGGCAGCTTTTTATTTTATTTGCATTTCTTATTTATTTTAATACTCAGTAGTTGACCAATACTGAACATATTGTACAGTTATTTATTTTACTATTAGATGTCATTTCTAGAATTGGATGATCTAATAATGATACTTATTATTATATGATGATTATATAATGTGTAATTGTATTACTATTATAAAAAAGTATGAAATATTCTTGAATAAACTAATTTGTTTCAGAAACCAGCTGAGTCAATTCTGCTATTCTATGATTCTACGAAAGAAAGTCAAAAGACAACAAATCAGTAAGTGCCATTGGTTAAGTGCTATCAGGTAGTGCATAAGGACAGTGCAAATAGTGTGTGTTTGTTTTTTCAGTGTAAAATCAGTGTAGAATCCACATTGAAAAGTCTATTTTCCTTCCAGAATTCAGTGAATGTTCCTCTCTTACATTGGTATCAGTGTCGGTCTCAAAAATCCTGTATTGGCGGGGCTCTAATTTCTATAGAAATTCAAATAGGCTAACATTCATGACAAAAATTTAAATGGTTACAGAGTAATGCTTTTATTTTCTGTGCAAGAACCCCAAAGCATCTTTTAGGAGTTTACAATGTACAAGGCATACTCAACAGTAGGCGTAGGACCAACCAATCAATATAATACACCAAATCCCTCTTGTGATATATTACTGCTACACTGGCATCAAATGCCAATATTTTTTCATTAGAATAAGCACTATATAAGCACTCATGGTGGAGCTTATATTAATTAGGGTAAACTTGCAGTGAAAAAGAAAAAACTCAAAAGGCCAAAATGGCAGCAAATCAGAAAGACACTGTTTTTCTTATTCAATAAACTTAATTAACACTGATGGAAAACATGGTAGTGATGCACATTTTAACCCCATGAATGTTAAATATAGACTTTATTTTTCTTCTTCTTCGTCAGTTACACAGATATCGCGATGCATCATGATTGATTATCTTGCATTGTATTGACACTGATTATACACCATATGCAACATATCGTGACAGTATAGTACAGTGAGTTACTCTGACTCCCACCTCTACTAAACAGTGGATTTAGTGGACCTATTCTAAGCTACCTAATAGCTTTCATCACCTATTGTTTTCACTACCATACAGCTTATTATAACTTTGATATGTCTCTTGACACTTTTCCTTCATTCCATTGTAACAAACAATAGTGGTATTTGTAAATACTTTGTTTCTCATCTTGCTTCTATTTCAAAACCCAAAAGACTGGGAGCTGGTGGTTTCCTATCTGAGCCCCCAGCTGCCGCCTACCTACAGTATAAGGCCACAGTAGTAAAAGCCTCCCACATTGTGTCAACTATAAATTCTTGTCTGTGTGAGTGATGCTTTCGGTAGCTATGGAAACCCAATATAATACCCCTCCCTCCCTCTCTCTCTCCCACTCCCTGCCTATGTCTCTCTCCCTCTCTCCATCCACACCAAAGCTCTTTAGGCTACTTTGCGCATGTACGGCCAGTCAAACCGAGCATTGCATCGACTCCAAGATGGCGAAAACACGTCTGGTTTGCCTCCTGACTCTCCTCTCAACTCACTGTAAGTACATAAATCACGCTAACTGGATGTTATTTCCCCGGTTTCTCTTTGAAGGACGCGGTCGCCGAATAATATTTACTTCTGCGTCTGTTTGATCGAGATTTTACATCAGCGTCCGGCAAAAAATAGCTTCTGCCTCAGAAGTAACCCTATCTGGACGCAACTAACGTTAAACTCAAACCAGACTGACAGCAAGACCAGTCTCTCCGGCGTGAAGTAGAGTTATTAAATCTGTAAACGACAAATGACAAATATAGTCGCCATTTTTGATACAACTTAGAGTCAACATGGGTGGCAATTGTACGGGTCGAGCGATGCTTTTAAACGGCTATTGTTTCCTAAATACATCGCTTTCTCCCCCTCGCCGTTTTCATTGGAGTAAATGTGGCTGTATGTAAAATAACAAAGTGTGTGAATGTGGTTTCATATCAGCACAGCAGGACCAACAGAGCGAAATGTTTAGCTCTTGCATCAGTTCGATTAGCGGCGTGTTTCGGAGTGCGGTTAAGCAACCACGTTTGTCCTCACTCTGAAAAAGTTTCAGCCTCACAAGTTTGGAAAGAGACTTCGTGTTTGTGAATTAAATATGAATTAAGGCGGTTTCGTAGCCCGTGCTGTTAACTATTTAACGTGGGTTTGGAGCGGCGGTGATGGCAGAGATGTAGAAAGAAGTGATGCGAGATAACGGTTTTTCCTGCGGTGGAATAAAGCAGACTGTCCGCGGGAGGAGCCAGCAGCCAGGCCAGTGACTGTCCTCTACCCCCTCCTCCTCCCGCTGCTGCTGGACCCTTTCAAACAGCACCAGAGCTGAGCTGCTAAGCACAAACAGCCGTCGAAAAATCAATTCGTTACAGTTGCCCACCCTTAAAGACCCCGTAACCCCTGTCTAGCAGTCTTATAGTTGGAAATAGTTAAACGCACACCTGTAACATCGTAGCATTTCTTTTTAATTTGAACACACGAGCCGAAAATCTCTTTTAACATTAAATTATTATGCACGTTCTTCGAAGATATTTGAAAGAAAAGCTAAATTGAATAATCACTTACATGTAAATATAAGTAATGAAGGATTTAATATTAACTCCCACGGTTTTAATTACTCTATAGTTATTATAGCAAAGCAATAAACCACTTGTTGCTGTGCGGAGCGATTTTTTATGTAACTCAAGATTACTCATTATCGCCCTTTTTTTCTATTTCAGTAGTTTAGTTAACAATCAAGTACCATGTAAAGTTTACAAAGTGTAATGTAATATATATATATATATATATATATATANNNNTATATATATATATATATGTGTGTGTGTGTGTGTGTGTGTGTGTATGTATTGCATCCCGACTATGGGCAATATGGGTTTATTTCTATGCCTGAACCTAGATTTAATAATCTGATTTGTTGTAATTTTGGAACAATTATTTGTAAAACTTGGTTTAGATTATATTAGGGACATAGGAGGTTGTTGGTTTGGCCTAGGCTTTGCAATTTTGATAAAGATGTTTTGTTAGTTTGTGGATTATTTTATGTGTACATGTTTTTGAGAAACATTTGCTTGGGAAAAAAAAAACTTTTTCCTCTTCATGGACATATATTGCATTGGTAATAATTTTGAAATAAAAGTTAGGCATGAAATGTGTAGATTTTCTCTCTTTTCCACATTTTTGCAAGTTGTGAGAAGACAGACACACAGATCAAAGAGACGTACAGACAGAATCTCCTGTGATCTCTCACGTGTGTCAATTGGCTTATTCTCTTTGCTTTAATTAGGAATAGCAGTGGAGCTTGTTTGAAATCTGTTGCTGTACTATCACCACTGTCTCTCTTGACACACCTTGAGGCTGTGTGCTGATTTTCTTCTCTTTTTTTTTCCAAGCGATACATTTCAAAGTCAGTCCCCCTAATGATGTTCCCCTGAGTAAATCTGTGACATGGCGTGGTAGCAGCACAAATGACGTTTTCAGGAGGGGGCAGTGAGCTGGCAAAGATTTAAGAATTTCTTTTGTCTTGCCTGGACAGGGCTTAGCCATGTGGCCGACTGGCTCCCAGCCAGCATAGCCACTGTCTTCAGAAAGAGGACAAATCTGGCTAAACTAAAGCTGGCCACAAGCCGGGTTATGAGTTACTACTTGGTGCTGATCCTAATAGGTGCTGACTGTAATTAGAATTCGTCTTGTATTTTAGAAAAGCTCTGCTCCAATTTCAGTTTGTGATGTTTCGCAAAGCGAGTGAGAAATTCACAGTGTGTCATTTGCTGCTTATTCTGTAGGTCACACTCTGTGTTGTTTCTCAGCTGTGAGATATGCTTGTTATTTTCAATTCATGAAATTCTTTGGTAGCTATCATCTTAATGGCCATGCAACCGCAGCCATTCCAAGTGAAGGCTAAACCCAGCACTACTGAACATAGACTGCACGTATCGGCCCAGTCATCTGTCAGCAGAGCGAAAGATGAGGGCCATTGTTATTTTAAGTACGCATGCTTCCAGCAGACTTTCCAATCTGATCTAATGGAATGCATTGACATTTTCCGTTGTTGGCTTCACCTGAGACATTTCACTTAAAATATTCCAAAGAAAGCGGTACGCACTTAAAGAGGACATCTGCCAGAACCCTCCTGCCAAGAATATGGCCAAGATATGTGGGAGCTTGGAAGATGCTCAGAGTGGATTAGTATGGAGCAAATATAAACTTTGAGATCACTGCCCTGTTATAAGAAACACCTGTGGACATCTATACATATTGTGCTGTGTTTTTGAAATTATGTGGATCAACAATAGAAAACATTTTCATTAACTTAAAAAAATAATAATGTAAAAACCTGGTTATTTACAATTAATACCTGGAAAGAGACCCCAAACAATTTTTTAAGGCTCCATTAATCAGCTTTCACACTTTCGCACAAGTGTTGAAATCGATTTCTCTTCGTGAACAATTGACATTTTTACGACTTGACATTATCTTTGTTTTCACTCATGGCTGTCAGCCTAATCCAATTGGAGCCCTCTCTTTATCTGAATGGATAAGATAAGGGAGAAAGCTGTCTGCTAGATTGTTGTTGAGCCTCCCCTGTGTGTTCTGCTGATAAGTCATTGCATCACTTAAGAGAGCTTTGAACATCCGCTAACCCTCACATAACTGGGGTGCTCGTCGGGTGACGTTACCCTGCGCACTCTTCAAACATTTGTCTAAATCAGAGCCAAGTGTCGGCACTTCTTTCATTGTTTTGCATGTGTGGCGTAGCCGTTTGGCATGGCAGGAGTTGGTGCGCCCGGGGTAGTGGCTCCCCTAGGAGGTGCATGTTGTCAGATGTTTCCCTACCCACCCAAAGCTTGTGAGCAAATGTTTGGAGCACTCTCTGAATGGCATGTACGGCCCCTGTGGGCAAGTCACATACAGTCTGACATTTTACTGCAGAGACAGTAAATGGCCGAGTAAAACAGGGACAGACAAACAGAAAGGAGTCCCTTGCTGCTGAGCATTTGTTTGTTACAAGTCAGGAGTTCTTCTCTCCCGACACCCCTGAGTGAGAGGTGTCAGTGGCATAACACATTGAGTTGTCATTGTGGTCTCAGCTCAGAGGGAACAGCAAGAAGTAATCTACTGTTACCATGGGTTTGGTTCTGCTTATTGCTTAACTGAGAATTACTTTCACAAATCACACCCTTTTGTAATTTTTAAATCACTGCCATGTGGATATCTGCAACAACAGTCCCTCCATGGGATAAAGTCAAAGTAGCACATGGCCTGTACTGTGGAATGACCTGAAACAGCTGAGCAGGAGTGGGTGGTGGTGTTTTGAGCAGGGTTGCAGGCGTAACCAGAAATATCTGCTGCGTCCCTCCCAAACCTGAGTTAGCAAATGCAGCATTCCAAATAGAAAACACATGGAGGCAGAAACACTCCTCATCATGTGTGCACTGACTAACAATCATAACCACCTGTTTTCCTAACAGATAAAAGGGACCCCTGTTGATGAGTTGGCTGAGGTCAGAGCAGAAAGGCGGAGTCGTGAAGAAAGCTCAGCAGTGTTGCTATAGTCAAAGGCGTTCAGGAAAACAAGCTGGGTGTGACGATACATCTCCTGAGACAGAAATCCATTTTAAGTTGACACAGAGAAGGATTCAGCTCTCTGTCCTGCTTTTATCATGTTTTCACTCGCAGTGAGCAGCAGATGCTGAGGTTGAAAGGCAAACACTAACGTGCTCATGTTCCAGAAATGGCTATGGCATGTGCGTGCTTCAAATGTCAATAAGACTGCCATGTGAAAGAGCCATTGGTCATAATGTAGAACCAGCCTCCAGGCAGTACATACTGGCCAAAAACTAAATATGAAAGTATTAAAAAGGTCTGGGTGTGTTTTTCAATAAATTGAATTTAGGTCTGCCCCTATCTTCCTTATTGATTAATCTGCAGATTATTCTCTTGATTAAGTGGTTAGTCTATAATGACAGAAAATAGAGAAAAATGTCCATGGCAGTATTTTGACATCAACCAAAAGATTTGCAGTTTAATACGATATAAAACAGAGGAAATCCCCATGGTTGAGAGGCTGAAAACAGAATTTTCTGCCATTTTTGCAGGAAAAAATAATAAGTAATTAATTACCAAAATAGTAAGCAATAATCTTTCTGTTGATCAACTAATCAATTAATTGTGGCAGCTCTAACTAATTTACAATCGGAGGTTCGGACAAGAGAGGGATTCATGAGAAAAAGAAGTGAATTGTCGTCCTGTTTGGATAATGAGCTTTCAGAAATGATTGCTCTTCCTAAAAAGAACACTAAAGTGGTTGTTTGTTTTGACAAGACATCATTACATTGGATGTTTAGGCTACTCTAGATCAACAGGATAATCTCCAAGATGCCTGTGTACTGGCTGCCTGAGCTTAGGGCAGCACAAGAGATGTTTCCTGTTTGATGATCTTTATCTGTGGTCACATGGTCCCTGGAGGGAGGAAGCATCATTGCAGTTCCCCCCCGCTCGTGTGTTCACTGGATACTGGCTGAGTACGTCAATAGGTCAAAAGAGATCGCCATCGATCAAGCATTGGGATGCTGTCAGCTTAGTGAAATAATTAGGGGTTTCATTAATGACATGGTAGAGGCAATGAACTACATGAGACTGAGTCGCTGTCGCTCTGAAAGGAAAAAGCTGGAGGCTGCGCTCCCGCTGAGAGTCATAACCAGATAATCGCTCTGGATTCATCTTTTGTTTACCAGGCTGCAACAAAAGGGCAATTACTGTCTAAAAATAGCCAAAAGGCAGAGTCATCTGACAACCTCAGGTGTTTGATCACAGTTCATTCCAAACCATTGGGCCTACCATTAAAAACATCAACTGTGATAACGATTGTGGTCAAAACTTAGATACAGTCGCTTAATAATATCTCTAACAACTTCCTTTTTTCTTGGTTTTTGATAAACACAGATATGAAAACGTTTTGCCAAATATATACTGCAGATGCTCAGTTTGATTTGGAAATTATTTTAATTTATTTCATTTATTTATTTTTATTAAAATGGTCAGCAGTTGATCATGAATATACAATTATTGATGTTTAGTTATTTTTTAAAATTCAATTTAAATTTAAATTGTTTATTTTTATTTATTTATTTTCTCAGTTTCCATTTATAGAATTGGTTGTTGTTAAAAAATGTAATTATAACATTGATAAATATGCTTTAACAAGGTCATGATAATCTGTTTTAAAAAGCTGCTTTCTGAATACCTTGGCATAGTCATATCGGTGCACATCCACACACCAAAAGTCTATTTTCATTCCAACTCATAAATTCACAATATAGTCTGTCATTTGAGTAATCTTTACATTTTTACCCTTTAAAAGGGTATTGGTATTGGTCTCAAAAATCCCGTAAATATTCAGACCAAGGAGAGCTCTAATATCAAACTAAATTATTAAATTCAACTCCAAAGGTAGCCAATGTCTGGCTAAAAGCTTTGTCAGGCTTTTAACTTTCCTTGGAGTTGATCGAGTTTCAGTAATGAAAAGAAATATAAAGGAGACTTCGGGATGTTGAGGATTAAAACGACTTTAAAGTCATTTCTTGGCAGGAGGAAAAATGAGTGCGCAATCTTTTTGACCTGTTTGTCTGAAACTCAAATCTGGAGTTTTTTTCTTTAATCTGTGTTTTTTTTTATAAATCTTGTTGTCTGAATTATATTGAAGAGCCAGTGAAATGGAAATAGACTCATTTGATGACGCATGGCCTCAATAATAACAAGATATCGAGGGGAGCTTTGGGCTGATCACAAACATAAGTGTGTATATGTGTTTCCTTGGAAACAAGAGCCTATCCTTCCACCTACACCTACATTAACATCCTGCCTCTCAGTACAGGCTGAGGGAGCTGATGAAAAATGACTTTTGGCTGTTGTGAGTGCAGATTTTTGGGAGTTTCCTGCTCTCTGTCATGGGCTTGGATCACAATTATAGTGTGAAAATGTTTCACCTCCTGTGTTTTATAGGGAATTAAAAGACGGCTGCAGCGTTTAGAGATCTCATTTGAGGATCTGTATCTTTATTCGACAGCATTGCTGCAAATAACATTGGTATACCTCTAATTCTTCACAGAAGAACTTCCTCTGTTAATCAGCTGTAGTTGTGCTTGAAGCTAATTTCTTTCCTTACATCTGGTAGTCTGTAATTAGGTGGTTTCAGCACCTCCATCCACAGTCTCCAGGTTTATATTCGGCCAACAACATGCTTCCGTGGAGAAAGTAGGGGTTGTGGATGCACTTGTCAGACATGTGATTATCAAAACAAAAAGCATTTAACATCTAGTGTCTTGGATTATTTTAGGCACATGCATGTGTGTCCTTATATGAAAGACGGCTGTTTGACGGGAGGTAATGCCAATACAGCCAGAGACACTAAATGTCAGATAGAGGACTTCATGTGAATTACTGGCATCCTCTGGGAGGGACGTCAAAATGGGTTCAAAACAGCACAGCATAGAAATGATAGATGGGGCTTGGTCAGTGAGCAAGACCTAGACCTTGATGCTCTCAACTTAAAAATAAATAAAATGAGGAAATTATTTATTACATGCTGGCAAGCCGAACATTTTGAGTATCAGTAAGCAGTGAATGTAGCTTAGAGATGACAATCAAGTACAAAAAAACGTTCCCTTCTAATTGAAAAGGGCAAACATAATATTTTCATAGTGGTTGGAATTTCATGTCAAAGATTGATCTCAGTCTCCATCTCTTAAAAGAGCAGCTCAGTAGCTCCATACTTGCCAAGACAGTCTGCAGAGAGTGCTTAGGGTCAGACATGACACAGAAATCTTGGTGCTCATCCAAATGAGTTATTAGTGATGATTAAGTTGTGTGTGCGTGTGTGTGTGGTGTGTGTGTGTGTGTGTGCTAGAGTAATGGTAATGCTGTGAATTCCTCTAAAATGTTGCTTGCCGGTTCTTTATTGGCTTCGTAGTTTTATCAGTGCAGTGCGGCATTCACTGTTGAGGTACAATGAGGTAAAAGCTCAGCATCATCTGCAGTCATTTTTAACACCATCTCAAGTTCAGCTTAAAATAATATACATGTAGGACACTGCTGACTGTGAAAATAAATCACAAATTAGATTTTGGTTCCAATGGGTTTGCTGCATCTGCCTGCGCTTGAGTTTGATACTTGAGTATTTCCAGTCTAATGGAATTCAGATGTCACTTTGACTATTTGTGACAGGTCACAAGACATTACACTTAAGAGCTCAGGAAGCCTTTCCTATTTGACCCCAGAGAAGGGATATTAACTTCATTCTCTGGCAGCGGATTCGAGAGAAGATTGATTCAGTTTTATTAGTGTCTGTTATATAAAGCCAGTAAAAGGTTAGCTTAGCATAGCACAAAGAATGAAGACAGAAGGATTCAGCTAAACTAGCTCTGCTCAAAGCAGGGCATTTTAAGTAAGTTTCATGTACAAGTACTTTTTTATTAAATGATCAGATCTTGGGTATTCGCAAAAAAAAGAGACAAATGGGCATTTTCTAAGAGGCAACTCAACAACATAGCTTCTGGTATTGAAGTTTTATTCACGTTGCGTTAAGTCACATTTAATCACAATATGTAATTTAAGTCAACTGAAATAGCTGCAAATAATATTAGCTAACATTGCCATGCTAACTTAGGTCAATCAGTTACCTATACAGTCACTGTAGCTAACCTTATGAAGCAAATTCAATTATGGGGTACCGCAGCACTTTCATGCAATCATACAAAGAATAACTTTATGAGCATGTAATGAGCAACATAAACAGATCACATCTTTTTTATGCTATATACTATATGTATACTATTTTTCTGGGGGTTATTTTATGGAGAATGTATTTCTTGAAGTCTCCCAAAAGGTTTTTTGTAGCTATGATGAAAAGCTGTGCTGCTGTAGGAAGCCCACCAGTACCATCAGAGGTACAGTGTGCATTCAGCTGAGTGGACAGATAGAGTTGGCAGATTGTAACCAGACCATGTGGCCATATGGTGTGAGGGCTATGCCTTCTGGGCTACTTAGTGGTAAATATGTTGAGATTGAACTAGAATTGATAGTACTGTTATGCGGTTTTACAGCTTGCCAGAATATCTTTTGGTAGAGAGTAATTAATTGATCTGGATGGTATTGATCTCTTACACCAGTGGCTTTTAGGTCAAATGGTGATAAAGTCCAGATGACAAGATGATCATGAAGACCCTAAGCTGAGTGCTCTTCTACTGCGTCTTCTCTAAAATGCCCTCATGAGCTGTATGGCGAACTGTGCTCGCTGGATAACACAGGAATAAATACTTAAAGAGAGTGAAATGGTTGATATCCTGGAGCATTAATGGGGTTTCTTGATTCTGTCAGAAAAGATCACGACTGCCCTGGATCGTCCATGCTTTTTAGGCTTTGCTGTGAATCATGCTAGAGGTGAAGCTCAGCATACACAGCGCTGTTGCCACATGTGTGTGAGGGCATACTTGGGGTAAGTAAGTGCCTCAGATATTTGTCAGGATGCCAGACATAGGCGACGAGTTTGTAACGTGGTTGCTGGCCCCTGTCTGAGCTCCAATAGAGGGGGCTTTGCATGTGGCTCTGCTTGGTTTCTGTGTCATAGAAAGCAATAGAGCAAAAGAGGAGAGAGCAATTTGGGTGTATTTCATTGTGACTCAGTGGTTTGTCAGGCATTTGTCATCATTGTAACAGGTCACCCAAAATGGCCATGCTGAGGGGTCAGAGCTGATCAGAAACATAAGTATTAAGTTATGACTGTCCTATACTTTTAGCTATAAAAGAATAATGGAATCTTAAGTTGAGACAAGAATGTCACCAGCAGTGGTGCATAGTATTTTAAATATATTTTCGAATACTGTTCTCCGTTCTCACCATAATTATGGAAAATAAGAAAAGGGGAAGAAATAACACAGAAAAGAAGGGTGAGTCAGTGGATATTCCACAGCCCATCTGTGTGAAGGGATTTCCTGAATCTTTTGCCATTAAGATTGTAATTAAGCTAAATTGTCAGTTTCTCAACATATCCTGTAAGAGAGCAGAGTCATTCCCAGAATTGCCTTGTTATCTACTCTGCCATTTCCTTTCAGAAGACTGCTGCACTTTCAAAGTCAGATTAATATATTTATACAATGGTCATTATCTGAGTTTAAAAGGTAACCTTAAAAGAATCCATCTAGAACATGGAGATTCTTCAATGAGCCATAATAATCACGGAGCATTATGATATGGGATTCCAAAGACTTAAAACCGTCCTTTCTGTGTGGAAAGATGCCAATACTGTTGGAAAAACTCAAGCCACAAATGCAGTTAGAGACTGGCAGAGGTAACAAAGCCAGAGTAGGCTAACTCACAATCACAAAATCAATCTCATGTACTCTAAGGTAAAGCTCCATTGTTGCAGGGATGACATATTGTTGTTGGCCAACCTTTAACAATGTATTGCTTCCCTGGACAAGAAGAAAATGGGATTTTTCCATTTTTATTTTGTTTTGCAGAAAATAATCTCTGTGGCAAACAAAAAATTATGACATTTACACATTTCTTTCAGTGAGATGTATGATATTATTATACTGCTATAATCATAATACACCATGGTTGCATTACTTCAACATCACCACCACTAAGGTGAAGAAGAGAGTAATTGACATTGTCAGCAACCACCTTCAAAAGTGAGGTATTTATTGATGAAGTTTATTTTGTAGAAGAAAACGTGAAAATCTCTTTCACCACAAAACCCAAAACCCATTCAAAAGATCCATTCATTTTGAGACAAGGAACAACAGCGCAGTTTTTATATTGTGAAATGTAGACATTGCTAAGATACGTTTGTTCTTCGGGTGCTTGACTAGTTTCTTGATTAGTTGCTGTCTATGTCTTGTTTTGCTCATATACAAAAAGCAAGCTACATCTCAAAGTTATACCCTTGAACCCGAGGATACAGAGAGCGCAGATGTGCAGTTCCTAAAATATTCAGCATACAAAAGCAAAGAGCCAACAAATAATTTATTGAGAAAATAAAAAACAACAGCAGAAAACACGAGAACAAAAGCCATTTAGTCGGCAGGGGTAAAGTTTACCGTGAGCACACGAAGCCTCAGAATATGTCTTTAGTGGGAGGTGAACAAGAAGGAGAACACACAACGGGGCCACCAACTCCTCCACTCACCGCACTCCACCCCTAAGTTGAACTTGTAGCTTCCTCGCAGTCATTTATTCTGGCCCGATCTGGTTTGAGCGAGAACAATGATCATATGGTTTCATGAGCTTTCCAGCACACTTTCAGAGAGAATCTGTATCTCGTGTCTCTGAACAGCCTCCGTCCACCCAGTGCTCGGTGTAATGAATCCCCCACTTACACCCCCACCCCTGCGTCCTTCCCTTCCCTTGCCCAGGATCACTCATGCAGAACTCAGCGACTGTACATTTTTATCTCAGATCATCAACACTGAAGATCATCAGTGTTTCGCATCTGTGGGCGGCTTTCTTTGGGGCGATTGCTAGCGTGGTAACACTGCTCAGACAGAAACTCAGCTATGCAGTGAGGGATGTAAAGGACTGTAGTAATGTGCTGGTATCCTAGCTAAAGGTTCCAGTCAAATCTGAGTACAACAATTGTCATGAATGGAACTGAAGCACTGATGCCTGCTATTAGATTGTTTTCCTTTCAGTGTAGAGATGGATGCATTTAAGCAGATTGAGCCTGGCGTTTTGCCAATCAGTTGTAGTCATGGCTTATCAGGGCTGGGCCTGCTGAGCACACTTCCACAGATTTAGCACAGTCTGGGTATTCCTTTCTTGGGGGCAACAGACGGAATAGTGACTCTACTTTCTAATTGATGGAATATTTTACTCACTGTGACTCACTTGTAATTAGTATACAGGCTATTTTTCCCTGCAAACAGCTGAATCTTTCTTCAGTTATGCTGCATGTAAAGAAGCACAATCTGTATGATTTTGGCAAAGATAAACTCCATGAGGTTAGGATTTCCTAACTGGATCAAGCGCCAGATGTGAGCAGGGTTTTATTTGCATGTAAACACCAGGAAGTGTTTTATTTATCTCCACTATAAAAGAAAAAGGTATTTTACTGATTTTTTTCTCATGTGTGTGACATTGAATGTTTTTTTTTATTCTCACAAAGACATTCTTATATTCTGTGTAATGAACAAAATATTGAACAGGGCAGCACATGTATGCCATGCTCAGCCACAGACCAGTTATGTTTGACGCAAGCAGAGACAGCAGGTGATGAGGTCGCCAGCTGTCCTCTATTCTTACCATGGAAGCACTTTGGAACTTAGCCATTGTTTCCCGTAACCAGTAGGTCGCACTGTAACGGCGTACAGCACACCTTTACTTCCTGTGTGTCTGTATACATGGTGGCACAGTTCACGTTGGAGCCTGGAAACAGAATGGGAGGCATGAAATGTTGGGTCATTTGGCCGTCTGATGCCTCTGTCTGGTATTTCCCACGGAAACACATCAAGGATTCCTCTCTGAGCAGGTGATGGAAGTGCGGCTCCAGTAGGGGGGTGGGGGTGGCCGTCAGCAGCAGGAGCCTCAGATGGTTTCCCTCCCCAGCTGTTGTTTAAGCACAGCTCAGCCAGCCTGTGCAAACTATTTGAGTCTGGAGTATTCGTTTATGCACATTTGTTGTTTGAGGGGCTGCTTGTTGGCAAATTCTTGCTTGGAAATTGCACACTTTGATGTCTCAATATTTATTTGTGTTGTCTACTGTTTTTTTGCAAATGGAAGGCACATACTGTTCATAAACAACTGCACTGGTGAAATGAGAAACAGTCATGATTTATTCCCAGTCATGTGTCTTGCAAAATGGAATTTGGAAGTCTGTTTTCAGTATGTGGCTTATGAGCAAGCGACTCCACCCTTTTAATTGGGAGTTATTTCAGAGATTGGAGTCAACATGTACAAAACAAACTTTTAGGTTTTTATTGTTTGAATATTTGTTAAGCCATGTAGTTCTAGCAAATGTTAAATATTTAAACTTTGTCATGGTTAAAATAGACAATAAATAACTTGTGCAATGTACATAAGTTGGCAAATCAAATGCAAAGAGCTTTCCAAATGGACTCCAAAGCAGAAAGAAAGTCTGTTTTTCTGAATGATCGTGCCCTCGTGCTGTTACTTTCTCCACTTGTGTAAAAAATGTGGGGGGGCTTTCAGTGACCTCAGCCCACTCAACCACGCCTGCCTGTCAAAGCTGATTTCACCTGTGACCAGGCATCCCCACACAGTCACACACTTTTTGCGACCTCACATTCTGCACTCCTCTTCATGTACCCCACATTAGTGCTTACTAAGGAACAATGAAACAGTCAGAATTGCTTCCCACAGCATTATACAAGCAGGCCAGTTGCCATCATGTGCGAGTGGCTGTTTTAAAGGAAATCTTTGTCAAAGAGTAAATCTTTGCAGCAGTAACGTCTTTGAACTTTGACCATGCTGACTGACTTGAGTTTTTTTTTTCTCACATCGTCAGCAGGCACTCCCCTCTGTCTGTTATTGTACAGAGTTAAATGTTAGCATTAATCAGATGCTGAGAGCACTTCTGTAAAACTCTCCTTTACATTGTGTTTCCTTAAACAGCTTCTGGGATTTGTTAATTGGAATCACTTATTTACATTGGCTTTAGACTTCTACTGATCTTTGTGCTAGAGTTTTAAAAAGTGGTTTCCAGGCTGGAAAACAGGCATCAGCTTCTGGTTCTCCCAAACAGAAAAGTTGCAATTTTTAGTCACCTTAGTGAGTAATTAAGATACTCTGCAGTTAAATATCAACGTAATAATAAAAATGAGACATAAAAGAATAAAAGCCTAATCTATTAGTCTTACAGGATGCTACCTTGATTTAGGGCTGGCCTCTATGAACAATATACCTTATCTCAGTTTAGGTCATTTCATATCTCAATAACGATATATATAACAATACAACATGCTTTCTGGTAATTCAATACATAAGTAGTCTATATAAAATAGCACTATGATAAAGCCTACTTTTTCATACTCCTGAGTGAATTGAATAGTCGGCAAATTTCTCATATAATTAAGAACTTTAGTGCAAACTGTACACAACAGCTTAGAATAAAGTTATAGATAAAAAAATAAATACATTACATGCATACATACATCAAAGTTTTTGAGAAATTAGAGTTTGGTAGGCTTAGATGATGTTGCTGTATTTCACAATATCTTGATAAATTATTTCATCATGATAGGATTCATTTGAAAGATGATAAATGATCACATTGATTTATCTACTGAACTTGATGTATCACTTATTGAGGTGTAAGTTGTACATTCCTTGCTCTATAACTTTCAGTCCAGCTCAAGATGCGATGCTTCGCTTCCCAAGTCTTCATTACCTCGCAGGCAAACGCATACATTTGCTGTTGTTTCTAAACGAATGCCTGCAATGTTGTTTCATCCAGTTTTTTTTTAAGTGCAGATTTTGCTTTTTGCAGTCCCTTTTGTCCTCAGAATGGCAACTTGGCATTTGTTACTGCTGAACTATGAGTCATCTGTTGAAAGTAAAAGTCATGCAATATAGTGTTGTAAAATAAACAGAAGCTCTAAGAACACATTTTATTGCTTGTAAACCTGGCAAAGAGAGGCTCTCCATCAGTGATTAGACATGCATCATGTGAATGCTTTTCCTGTATTCAGACCTCCACTACACAACATGCTTTTTGTTCCAGAGAGAAAACAAAGGCCAGTTAATAGGCTGGGATGTGGGACGCCACTGTTGTAAGAGTAGACTTTCAGAAACACTGGGATCTGTCCTGGGCCTGCTGTTTCAGAGCTGATAGCATCTTGATGACGGAGCTGAACGCTTCTGGGAGGCCCTATTATGAAGACTTTATAAGCTTCCTGCTGCCATCTCACACATTATGCTCCTGAGTGCCATAAATGTGCAACTACACAGCTCAAGACATGAGTGCATTTGGCTACACTCTTGTTGTGTGTGTTTAATGCACTGTTACATTTGTCTGTTGGCATTCATGCTTAGTTGGTGATTGTCATTTAGTTACAACGAGCCTCGATGAGATGACTCCCAGTGTAGAGGCATTAAAAAAACACTCCTGCCCAAGCAGTAGAGATGTGCAGGTCGGGGGGAATATATAACTCATGAAAACAGTTAAAAATAAAAGTCAGCAGAATTGTATAAAAAGTTGGCGTGTCCCTAAAGGCTGCATCGCAAAAAGCACCCTTTCAGTTCAGCTCTTTTCAGCCCACAGCGGGCATCCTTGGAGCACGCAGGAAGTGAGGCAGATTAAACCTTTTGGACCTGCTAAGTCAACATGTCTCTGCTGTGTGCTGTTGTATTATTGTTCAGTTGTCAGTTGAGCCTTAGCTCATCGTGGTCAGCTACGCTCACTGTCCACGCTCTCAACAATGAGCGCTTATCTCTGCAGGCCGTGGCAGAGTGGCTCAGCTGCCTCCCATCTCCCTGTCAGTGTGCCGGCCAAATGAGCATTATTAGGTAAAGGAACTGCTGGCTGGTCTAAAAAAGACCCATGTTAATATCCCAGCATCCAGATTAGCCTGATATCTGCAGATGTGACGCTTTCCAGATCTTTATATGTTGCAGGGGAATTATTGGTTAATCTTTTGTGACGTGATGATGGACAGCTTTAGAAGAGGGCGAATATTCCTGTTGAGGATTGAATGTGTGTGTGTGTAATGTGTGTTTGCGGGTGTAAGGATACCGGGTGGGGGAGGTTTTGGCGTGTCTGGTTGAAAGGACAGGCAGCAGAATGTTATCCAGGGATTTACCACCATGTATTATTATCTGACCAGTTCATTGTCGCAGGGAGGATATAGGTTAGTGCACAGTGGCAATAGTCATTTATAAAACCCCTGCTCTGGTGATCGCTTTAAAATGGCTGCACAATCAGTAGACTCGCGGAATCATGAAATAATACTACCCATAAGCCACTGCCGTAGCCATACAAATGTTTATTTTCATCATGCTTGAAAAAGGCCTGTGTGGAAATTGCATTCCTAATTAGGATTAAGGAAGGGGTCAGGCAGCCTGGACTAGAATGTGAAGCATTTGCAATGAGCGCCGCTGATGCCATCTGTGCAGAGTGTGTTGAGGAGCTAATTCTGGCACTGAGTGTGGCGCGATTTAACACAGATTTTTGCGGTAGCAGCTTCAATTCAAGCATGGGATTTGACTCTGACTGTAGCCCAAAAAAATGTCGCAGGGAATTGAATTTGCCCCCCCCCACTCCTGTTTGGTCCCCTTTAAGCTGACGCCATGGAGCTCCCCAATTCATTTGGACAACCAACATGTGTGGCATGTCAGATTGTTCGCATAACAGAGATGCTGCGCCAGGGGAGGCCCGCTCACCCTCTTGGCCTTATGCTTCGATCTGTTTTGACAAGGCGTTCTCACTGTCTCCCTCAAGAGGCTGACCTGGGCTTGAAAAATGAGTGGCTAATTATTTGATCGTGAAGTCTGGTCAAGGCAGGGAGAGCTACCGCTGCTTCCGCCTCTTACCTGGGAGGGATTCCAATTAGCAGACTGCGGGGGCTCTGGCTGGTGCTGACAGCCACTATAAATAGTGCCTGATGGGAATTTAAATGCTGACCTGTTCTCACCGTAGGAACAGCTCATGATTGTAGCATATTACCTGCATCATTAAACTACATTGACATCAGCTGAAGTTTCAGGACTGACATAGAAATCTGTCACGTATCACCACTTACAGGCTTGTTATCGCCCTTCCAGCTCTTGTTGCAGAGTTTGTATTGGCACTGTCATTGTCACTGTTACACTGAACACAGAGTGTACTATGTCTTAAGTTAATATTGGAAAAACTATGTAATTACATGGTTGGTCTGTAAACAAAAGCAACAAGTCCTCCATACCATACAGCCACATACAGTTAGTTTTTTATTCCTAAGGCTGGGCAATATATTGACATTATATTTGCATTATGTGAGACTGGATTTTTAGATTTCTTTTCCTGGTTTTAAAAACTGCATTTCAGTAAAAATTATGTAATTATCTGAACTTTCTAGCTGATCTATGGCTTAAAGCATTGTCATTCATAGTTGCTGCCTACAACAAAGTAAATATTGGTCATTTTATGCTGCTGCACAAATGACCTGTGGGGTCAGTGGGAGTCTCAATAAAAGGGTTTTGAAGGCGTTCCATTTTTTAATTGTGTTGACAATCAGATATTCGTATCATTACACAGGTGACAGACACAGTCATGCTGCTAATGCCATGTTCAGACAGCTCGAGGCGGGGGCACAGGGTTTCAGCAGAGAGTGCAATACTGGAATTACATTACATCTCAAATATAACTCTATGGAGGGTCATGTTTTCCATGTGGATCTCATGACTGGCTCTTTAGTCAATAGATTCAGGTCTACACTTCCACAATGTATGGGGTCCACAGTTATTGTCTCCTCCTCAGACACAATACCCATCGACCATTGTTCCGTTTAATTAAGCATTCATTCACTCCTACTGCCTGAAACTGTGTCACAAAACAAAGGTCTCCATTGGCATGCGTGGCTGCTGGGGCCACGTGAAGAGGCTGTGTGACACCAAACAACAGTACTATTTTTATACAGCACCCAGGATCTGATGATTTCAGGGCCAAAATGTTTCACATGACTTCATGAATAAGTCATATTATTACTGAAGATCATTCAGTGAATATCAGTTCTTTCCTATGACCTGTTGTCAAGAACAACAGCATATAGCATACGATACATGGCTTAATTAATGTTTTCATTAATGTTTTGTCTTTGTGACACTTTTTGATTACATTTATAGTAATCAGTAATGTTGCAATATGTGATGTAAAAATTAAAGATACTCAGCACTTATCAGAAATGCAATCATTTCACTGTCTATTTTATGACCTAATACCTCCAATTCATCTGTTTAAGTGCTGACATAAATTAATGTGCTTGCAGGGTTTATTTAGAAAGTAAACAATGCACAAAATTCAATAAAAAAAATATCATGCGTGACAGTGTTCAAGACATTTATCAGGCTCTCAGGAGACGACAAACATATTGTTTATGCCAACTGCAACTTCCTGTTGTAATTTTATTAGGAATAAAAAGCCCAAATGAAAAGAAAACAACGCACTAACACAGGAGATAAATAGGAGTGAGATCTGAACCGTGTGAGAACAGTTTAAAGTTGAGAGAGATTCATAAATATATAAGCATTTTAGACATATATATTTCCCTAAGAGCCATTTAGTGAGTCTGGAATCTGTGAGTCCCTTGATGTGAAGTAATGGCTCAACGCAGTGACTAGTACCGTGGCAAGCGAAAGGCACTGCGTGTGAGGTGGAAGAGTAAAAGTTGCTTTGCCTACTCTGTGGTCCAGTCCTGTGAGCTAGTCGTTTTTAGCTTCAGGTCAAAGTGAGAGCAGGCCAGATGTAGACGCTAACACTGACACAAAGTGACAGGTTCCCAGGCATTCAGTGACACCATCGGCTCCTCCCTTACCCCCCCTCCATTCTCTCATTGGCTCAGGCCCAGTCTTTGACCCTGCCTAGATCAGAGGGCTCACCAGCAGTAAGGCACATGGGTTGCCCCGGCATTACCGGGCTCTCGGATCAGGACCTGCAGCAGCCTTGTATGTAAATGCTGAATAAATGAATACACAAGGAGCCCTTGTGGGGAAAGCTGAACCGTGTTTGAGTACACCTGGATAAGATAGGATGCATTTGAATGAACTCCTGATACCAGGATAAAACTTTTAGTCAGACAGAATGAGTTTATCCACCAGGGGTAGAATGTTTGGTGGGGGAGAAAGCTTGTCAGAGACATCACAACTGGGAGGCTAGCTTAATGTAATTTACATACAACCTTTTAGATGATAAAAAATTTACTATTTTTATCTAGATTATTGTTACTCCATACTCAGATGATGTATGTATAGATGCAGATGTAGAAGTCTCTAATTCACCTCCACCTGCTCTTCATCTTCAGACCTTGACTTTGTGTATAATAAAGCTTATAGTATTCAGGCAATGAACATTCTGAATATTTTGACCACTTACATCCCATTGGACATTAGAATTCTACAGGCTGTATGTTATTTGGTCACAGGAAGAGCCACTGTGACTCTAACACCTGTCTTTTTAATATGAAGCAGGAGGGTTCCTAGGATCCTGTGTTCCCCAGCCTAATAACATCTTATTATAACATAACATCTTACATTAACAAGACCCTTCAGAGGGTTTTATGGTCTCAGCAATAAATGGTTCCATAGGTCAAATGTTGAAATCACCCACCTACTGTTTACAGAAACTGATGGTATATGCAGTATGAACGTAACTCTGCCGGCTTCTAATACCTGCTGTGGTGGTGCCTACTGCCTGCATTGAATTTGCTTTTGATAATGGCCATAAATAAAAGTTATATAATAGTTCATTTCTATGTCCACAATTAATAGCTGGTACTCTCTTAATTTATTGTGCCTTGCAATTCACTGCATTTTTCAAAACAATGTCTTGCAATTCTTCAGAATTAAAGCCTTTATTTTGAAAAACAAACAGTAAGTGTTTCATACCTGTGATATATCCTACAGACAAAGACATTGAAAGTGTAGTGTTGTAACTCTCATGTAATGTTGCTGGTACAATGTCATTTATACTGTAAGAACTTCATTTCCATGCCTATAATTCCTTACACAGTAAAAAACAGAGGAAACCCCAAATCTCTAGATGTACCACAGCTGACAAGTAGTGTGGCCAAGGTTTGGTTAACCTCTATAAAAAATGAAACATGAAAGCAGCAATTTGTAGGTTTTCCCCAAATGTTTTTTTCATCTAATATCTAAATAACCAATATTTTTAACCCCAACTAGTCACATCAAAGACAGAAATGGGAAGGCAAGGGGAGCTGTTAACTTTCTCTCCTGGCCTTTACAGGAAACCTATCCAACTTTGACCCAAATACCGAGACGCTGTACATAGCAATCCATGAATTTTGGTGGACCACTTCACCCCTGTTCAGCATGTGATACATTTATATGTAGGTTTTATATAGCTGCATATTTTACATACACTTGACAAGCTGCTCTGGGTCCATCCGTGTATGTGCTCAAACAGGTGACATTTGCTCAGCAGCTGAAGGAGCATCTGATGCATTTATATGGTAGAGTTTGTCTCATCTTTGTTTTAACCACTCTACATGGGCATTTCCCTAGTCTTTATCCGTTTGACACAGTTTTACGGAGATTGACAGTTCTCCCAGAGGCTTTTTAAGTTTAGATAAAGTGAAGTACTAAATGCCAGGAAAATTATGGAGAAACAGTGGTCTGTAAGTAAAAGGCTTCAGTATGTAATGAAAAATGTTTTTCTCTAACCAATAAAAGGGGATTTTCCCAGTCGATCATACAAAGAGATTACTCAGCCTGATGTCTGACTATGTTTAATTTTATCTCATGAATCTTTCGTCCGTGGTAATCTGAAATGTCTGTGAGTTTCCACAGAGCGGTCACAACATACTGACACCAGATAGGTAAAAGTACGTGTGAGTGGGAAGGCGAATGTTGAAAATACACTTGGGGACGGGAAGAGTCTGAGTCGTGGATGACCACAGCTGTGACAATACAACCTGGGGTTGTTATCCCTGCAAGCTCAGCCCTGATACCCCTCCCTTATTGTCACCATGTCACCAGCCTTTTCTTTTCATGGAAGTAGACCTCTGAGCTCTGTTTAGTCACTTTCTCCCACAGCGACCAAAACAGGTGGGATCCTGTCTAGTGTTGGTCACTGTTGGGGGGTAGGGAAACGGCAAGTAAGACAGAAAAAGAATCCAGTTACTATGGAAATATCGGCAATATTGCTATGGGAACTGGAGCACCAGAGCACATTTTGTCTAGGATCTAGCTGTTATCGTCTCCCAGAAAGAAGCTTATGGTAATATGTGATACTCTTATGAATTAATTTGTCAGGCTTTGTGTCCCAGCTGACATCATAGACTTTTATCAAATGGAAATTAGCATCTCCTCAGGGTAAAGCATGCAAGACATGAGGGGGCTCCAGCAATGCGCCGTTCAACTTCTTGCTTGCCTCCAGTCAGCACCCCAGTGTCACAGCGCATGGTTTTAATGTCCATGATTAAAGGTTCATTTCACTCATTTTTCACAAACATATTCTTTTCAACACTGGGTAAAACATCCTCATCCAGTTTAGATAGGGAATATTAGATTCTTGATTGTAATATGTTTGTTTTACAGTTTGAAAACAACAATTACCAGTGACTCTAAGCTGTAGTCAGAATTTTTACAGCACAATTGCCATAGTTTTATTTTTTGTTCCTCTCCCTTGAAACACTTTGGAAGCGACCCTTTCCTGGCTTGGCTATAATGTGCCCGGGGCTCATGTTGAACTTTTGAGTACTGTGACCAGAAACTTAGCAGTCACATGTGCAGTGCCAAGATCTCTAGCCCTAGTTTGTAGAAGAACATAAACATTAACACTCCTTAAAAGATGTTCTGTGTGCTTTCAGCCGAGAAATTCCAACAGAGACTCCTTAAAGGGAAGCACACTGAAACCCCACAGGAGACCTGGTAACCTCTTCACACATCCTGAACTGTGAAAGGCAGGACTTTATACATCTATCTGGGGTTCTTAAAGGATCAAGTCATTAAGTCATTCTTAAGGAAATGAATCACAGGAGTGATTTAATAATCTTTAAATGGGTCTTTTTCATGTGGCATGTTCAGACTCTTTATGAGTTTTAGGATTGAGACAAACTGCCTCCTTAACTAGTGCTATTAATGCATGCGAAAATATAATAAATCTAGATATATGCACGTAAATACACAAAATATAAAGTTTTTGCTGATTAGTAAATCCTTCCAGTTGTCTTTATTAAGGAAAAATGCCCAATATACTGTGGTTTCAGCTTCTCAAGCATGAGGATTTTTTTTTTGCTTCTCTTTGCTATATGTAATTGTAAGTTGAAAATCTTTTTATTTACTTTTTTTTTACAGTGGACAAAACAAGAACTTGAAGATGTGTACTTGGAAACAACTTTGAACATTATTTTGCACTAAACAATGAATCATTAATTGAGAAAACAGCAGCAGATTACTCAACAATGACAATACACATTAGTAGCAGCCTGATATTCAATTTAGGATTATGCACTCTAGAAGAACATACCTGTAATAAAGCTTCTCACTCAATGAAGTTACTTGGTGTTTAGAATAACAGTGGTAACCAATGTTGGTTTGACATTAACATTGCATTGACACTAATGATGTTAAATATATGATTAAAAAATAAATAGATTACGTGACAAAATGAATTTTTTATGGTAACCTGTAAATAGTGAATGCTTTTGATAACTATGATTCTGATAACTTAAAAGTGTTTGTTTGTGTTTATGCATCTGCACCAGCGACAGCAGAAGCCGGGGGCATTATGTGGCTGTGTCCTTGTCTGTGAACACAATATCTAAGAAACGCCTTAAGGGAATTTCTTCAATGTAGTGCAAACGTCCAATTTAACTCAAGGATACGCTGATGACAATTAAGTAACCAAAAGTCAAGGTCGCAGTGACCTCACCTTTTTGGCCATAATGCAAAAATTATGAGAAAACTTCATACAAATATCTATAAGAAAAAAATGTGAAGTGAGGATGTTTTATATCCAAAAGGTCAAGGGTCAACTTCAATTTGACGTTATAATGTTCTGCAAAAAAAAACACTTTTCAGTGCCATAACTCAGGACAGAAGGCAAGACATTTGGCCAGATACTGAATTGGTGGCAGTAATCCTGGGTGCCCACCTTGAAACTGAGGTGATTGTATTGATCTGTGCTGCTGGGTGCAAGACGTGTGTGAAACATCCACGTTTTAGAATTAGTAGCTTCTTTGCAGCAATATCTAATTCTTCTGTATTGTTGACTTTAGTTGGCTTTTGATGTGATGAACATGTTTCTTGCCTTTGCCCTTTTTTTTGCCTCTTTAGTGAAGTTCCTTTATTTAGAGGTTGTGGAGAGAACACGGTGATGTGTTATTGAACGATGAACCTGTGCACTCAGGAGAGCCTCCCTCAGCATTTACATTGTTCATCTCTCCTGCGCACTCTTATCGTTGTTTGTTTCCTTGCTTTGCTTGTTTATCTATGTTTAAATTGGAAACATGGTGCTGAATATGTATCAGGGGTATCTAGGACATGTTGTTCATGTAACATTAGCTACACGCAGTGAATATATAGCAAGTATGTTCTCATGTCCATGCACCTGACTCTACACGTGTGTTTTGATGCACATGTTCATTCTACTAAAGGTGTTTATGCCCTTAAAGTAACACAGAAAATGAGTGACACGTACAGGATCTCTCATGTTGTCATTTTTATAAACTGGTAAAAAAAAAAAACGAGCATTTGGAGGACACGGCCTTGGAGATGTCAGTGGCTGATGTGACTAGCTGAGGGTGTTTTATTGAGATGACCAGTCATTTGAGTTGGACACGTGAAGAAATGAATTGCTCAGTCAACTCTTATTGAACGGACAACACTCCTCCTTTGGGAATCAGTTGAATCCAGCAATTCCGAAATTAATAATGAATAAAAATATAACAAATAGAATAATGACAGCCTCATGGATTACCATATCGACAGCATATTTGGCTGAAAACTCAACTCGAGCAGCACTGAAATACGTGAAGAGTTTCCAAACAGCCACTGGTTGATAGTAAGTCGAACGGGGTGTGTGTACTTTGATGTCTGAGCCTCCAAAGGGGCGTGGGAATATTCTCCACAGGCACGAGGCAAAGATTTTCCACAGGGAATATCACTAGGTTGCTTAATTGAACCTTTCTATTTATGGTAGCAGCCTCACCTCTCCGGATTCAGCAGGCAGCAGTACAGGAAACAGTGAGTGTGGTTTCCCAGGGGGAATAACAGAAAAGGAGGGATTCATTACACAGTGCATGCATCAGGAAATACCCAGCTCCTCTGTGCCTATTGTATTATTCAGTGTTGTAAAACCTGTGGGGTTTATGAGGGCATTACATTAAGATTACAGAGAAGACCCTGAGCCCGTTATGATGACGGAAAGGAAGATTAAAAAAAAACACTTGAATGCAGATTTACAGATTGCCAGATCTCACACAGCTGTGACCAACCAAGAAGGAAAATATAGTGAAGGGAAATTAAATTCATTCCATATGTAGGTCACTGAGCACCTGCGTGGTAAAAGCTAATAATCTACATCACACACATTTTACACACAGACCAGGTCATGTCCTGTTTTGGCTCAGAGAGTTGTGTCCCATTTTCATTATGACAAATAATATGTAGCTATCATTGGTTCCATTGGTACGAGACGGGGGCAAGACCTTTGAGGCTATTCAAGGAGACACAGACAGAATGACATGATCAGGGAAGGATGTGTCAGACAGACTGGAGGAGAGATGGGAAACACCGCTCTCATAACACACAGTCAGCACTTCTTTAGCTTTCATGAAGCTCGGATACTTTACTGGACACTCCAGCTGTTTTCTTGCTGTTGACCAGTTTGAAAAAGATGCAGCCTTTGCTGAGAGGATTCCCAGAATGAAGAAGGTGTTTAGTTGATTTAATATTTAGGAGGAGTCATTTAAATCCAGGACAAAAGTTGCAACATTTTTGTTTGTTGTGTAGCTCTGCATATTGGACGCAGTTTGGTAAGGGTTAATGCCAGACGGGGTGTCCATTACCAGGAATTAATAGATGACGGTTGCCTCAGCGGAATCCATTAATTCCTGATTATGGACACCTTAAACCTTTAACCCGCTTATACCATGGTCATTTGCCAATGAAAAAAACAATGAAGACCATTAATTAATACTCTCATTTGTTTTGAATCAAATCTTAAGGTTTTCACAAGCCTTAACAAACTGGTAACACCTGAGGGTTTGACTAATGACATAAACAATCAGTAACATCTCATGAGGTTCTTGTGCAATGAAAACTTTGTTGACTATTCCAGTAAGTAAGACTAACTTTAGATACAACTTGACAACAGGAGATATTTATAATCCGCTCAGATCATAGAACTCTACGGCCCAGCTGTTAGCCATGAAGCTAGAATTATGCTAGCGAGAGTCAAAGTATGGAACACAAAACAATAAGAAGCATCGTGAAAAAACACCTTGTTTTTAGGAATTTGATTAGGATTTCAGCACTCGTGTCTAAGTGACTTTGTTAAATACCAACTATTTTGACTGAATGTTTTGTCTGTAAACTATGAATTTTTTTTAAACCCTTCCAAAGCCCAAAGAGAATCATTTTATTCCGAAAAAATGCTGTCAAAATATTTACATTTAAGAGGCTGGAATGAGCACATGTTGACATTTTTGCTTGAAAAATTACTAAAACAATGAATTTAATGCAAGTTGTAATGTTAATGTCAGTGTCAGTGTTTTTAAGCGTAGGTTTCATATGTTTTTCCTGGACAGCTGTTTCCATGGCAGACTTCTCAAGCCCTTTATATCTACGTCAGGCTCACTTAGGCACCTAATCTGCACTAATACTCTCCGAATTAAGGAGGAGCACAGGGACAGGGGGTAGACTCCATCAGCTTTGTCAGACCAGAAAAACCGAGTGCTGCATTTAATGGAAAGTTATAGTACTAAATAAATCACCTGGAATAATTTATTGGCAACTTTTGATTCTATTTCAGCGGCCTATTCTGTTATTTTGGACTCTTGGCATTCTTAGCCTAGTTAGATTTGGTATATAGTTACACAGTGCGTGCTGGATATTTGAAACTCAAACCTAGAACTGACAGGCCTCACATGCACAAGCTTTTATCAGAAACGATCAAAAAGAACCTTTTTACGTACACAGATGAATTAAGTTAACTGAAGAGCAGATGTCTGCACCATTGTGCAAACATAGATTCAGACATATATCTATCTTTCAGAGTAAAAAAAACAGATTACCCTTCAGTCACTTTTCATCAGATGGTTTGCATTTCTACAAGTGTGTATAGCTCCAGAACAAGGAGCTCTCAGAAATACCGGCAAGTGAAAAGCTTTTCCCCTCTGCTCGCAGCTTTTAATTCTGCCAGAACCGCGTGTGCTTCTCTGCATGTAGCGCTGTGGAGAGGAAGCTAAATAGGTGACAGGCTTCATCTGGATCGCTGCTGTTTTGACTGTCACACTTCTGAAAGGGAGTGCAGATTCTCGTCTCTGCTCCTTTGCAATTCTTTGTTAAAGTTCTCAGTTAGAAAACACTACTTTTTATGGTTGTCAGGAACTTTTTCATTTAGTGCTGTAGAGCTAAACTTATCCCACCTGGGACCAAACTTTGTTGTCTTTGCTGCTGTAGCACACTACGGAATAAATAACATCTTTACGTGCAGTGGAAAAATCTAATATTTGTTATAATTAGCTTTAGCAATACGGGTGTAATCAACAATCCAACGTCTTCAGTGCAAAGTGACAATATCGATACATATCATCTTTAAGATACACCTTTATTTTGAAAATACCGTTTTTTTTTTAAATTCTTTTTATTAAAACACAGTTTAGCTCCTGGTCCCAGGATGTGTGTGTGTGTCTGTGTGTCTCTGTGTGTGTGTGCGTGTGTGTGTGTGTGTGAAAGAGACTGTGGAAATAATTTTATTATGCATTATATCTGATATAAGTCTGAGCATCAGCTTAAAATTTTCCACACAACTTCCTGGATTTTGTATTGTCAGTTGTAAGTGTGACCTACTTTTGACCTCCATGCTGTCTTTCTACTGTCGGTAGCGTCTAAAAACAAGCTGCCGTCTTGTCATGATCTCCAGAAAGACTGTGGGCTAATCAGCTTACCCTGTCTGCTTTAGCAGGTGACCCTAGACACTGCTGTGTATCAATATGGCAGTTGGTGGAGGTCAGGTTATCCCCATTTGGTCAGTTTCTTTAATGAGAGGCCCACGACCACCCTAACACTTATTATTCAGACTACACTTACATACTATAAGCACCATTAAGAGTGCCTTTTACATCTCTTTTTTTAATACGTTTTGAATCTCACTGTGATCATATTTTATAGTCACTTTGTGCTTGTTTTTTTCTCTTAATGCTTGTTTTAGTCTTTTTGTGGTCACTTTGCGTCCCTGTGGTAATTTTGCTTCTCTTTGTGGTCTTTAATAATAATACATAACATTTATAAGCGCCCTTCTAAACACTCAAGGACACTAGGTTTGAGATGGGGCAGAGATTGTTAAAGTTGTTTGGATCCAGGCCAGGTATTAGGGTAATTGCTGCAGTTTTGAAGTGAGTAGGGACAATTCCAGTGGTGAGTGAGGAGTGGATAATCTCTGGTCTTTTTGTGCTCATGTGTTTTCATTTTGTGTCTGGTTATTTTGCATCCCTTTGTGATGATTTGTGTCTCTTCGTCATTTTGTGCACCTATGCTTCCAATTTGTGTCTCTCTATGGTCATTTTGCATCTCTCCGTTGTTAATTTGTGTGTCTCTGGTAATTTTGCATCCCTTTGTGACCATTTTGCGTCTCTGACTTTCCAACAACAAATGTTGGAAGCTACGCCATGCAGACGGTCGGGTCCAGGTGGCCTGGGTCTGGTCTGGACCCAGTGGGCCCACTCAGTAATCCCTCCCAGATACCAATAAGCCAGGATGTGTCACACTTTATCATGCCCCAGGTCACCTTGGCGTTATAATGCATTTCTATATAAAGGAGCGCTGAGGTGTATCATGACTTGAGTGTGGCCTGTATACTGCAAGCCAGATGTACATAACAGGAGTTATAAATCATTTTATAATTAACTCTTACTTTACTAAGATTGTGCCAGGGGTTGGCAGCAAGGGAGGTTTCACAAATGGAGATTAGGCATCCCATAGATTTTCAGTGACGGTACAATCTGCACAAGTGACCCTGCATCCAAGAGCCAGACCATGGTTTTAGCTCTGT
>CAFUXE010000760.1:512581-523142 GCA_903364295.1 Serranus cabrilla | reverse complement strand
ATGGTGAGCTTGCCCTGAAAAGGGCACATGCCTCCCTGCGCAATTATCCACTGTGCATAGAAACAGCTCCCCCACCCTCAACACATACACACACACAGACACACACAATGGTTTGACCAACACAACTAAAAATGGAAGATGGACGGTAACAGAGCATGGCCAGAGAGTACCAGGATGTTAAGATCATCACACATTTATTTTTTATTTGAATTGTGTTTGTGACATGTAAGATGAGAGAACATGTAACGACCATCCTCAAGGAGAGTGTTAAAATAAGCGCAGCACATTAGTGGATGTCAGCTGGTATTGTGCATATCGTATGAGATCATCACTGTATCATGAGAATTCATGCTCTGGAGAGTTTCATGTTCGATTGCTTCTTCTGTCTTGATTCGCAGGCTACTTCAGCGTGTTAGCAGTGGTCCTGAAAACCAACAACGAATCACCGTGGACCGATGAGTTTGACAGTAAGAGCTTATTAACAAATACACCCATAAAACAGTTATTACATACATATGTATGTATGTATGTGTATTAAAAGTCTAATCTAAAACTAACAATACCCACTGATAACATAGGTGTAAAAATGTTTTCTGTTCATTGTTATTTATTTATTAAATGGAAAGGTTGGCCCTTTAAAGTTGTGTCCCAGATAAAATAAATACATAAATAAAAGATTTTATTTTTGTTTTATCTTTGCAAGAATGCTGAGCAACTTTGAAAAAATAATAATCACTACAAAATGAGAAAACACTTATTGGTCAATTCCATTGTGATAACTACTACAGAAAAAACAATATGATATAATATCCCCATTTATTTTTGCGCCCCATACATGTTAACACAGTTTTGTATTGTAATTACTTTTCAGTATATCATCCCATCCCTAGTTTCAATAGATGGTGCATTCTGAAATAGGAAATAGGCCTTTTGTAGTTATTGTTATTTTGTTTGGAAGTCAGTTTGGTTAAAAAGAGTCATATTTAAAAAAAATCCAAAATCCAAAACAATCAGAAGAAGAAGAATATTTAGGATTGAAATGGCTTCCAGCTAGGTTTTTTACATATTTGTGTAGTTTTTCTTTCATATACTTAATCTATATGTTGAATGATTAATTAAAAGGGGTGTCACTATAACTTTTCTACGGTACACCTAATGTGTGTTATAAGTGTTATAAATGATGTGATATGTTGTAAGTGGGCAACATTATAACAGTGTATATTTATTGAATAAAAAGATCAAACCGCTAAGCATTTATTTTCAGTGAACCAAACATCATGAAACATTTCCTTAATGTTTCATATATATATATATATATATATATGTAATACGATGACTTTATTTGTGCTTGACGGAGTTGACACATTTTCTTGTCAAATCACTACCTTTTTCTCCATCCTGCAGGAATTGAGTTATCGTGTATGATTGAATCCATTTCTACAACCAACCCTAGAATTGAATGGAAGAAGATAACAAATGAAGGACCAAGTTATGTGTACTTTGACAAGAAGATCTCAGGTAATACCTAAAACACACAGACACATCTCTTGTATTTTCGAGGCGTTTATCGCTGACATTGTTGGGACACTTTTCTCCTTCGACAGGTGACCTGGAGAACAGAGCGGTGATCAGAGAACCTGCCACATTACTGATAACCAATGCAACGAGATCGGACACAGCCAAATACCGTTGTGAGGTCACTGCTGCAGATGACCAGAAGTCATTTGATGAGATTGTGATTGACCTTGTTGTAAGAGGTACTCCAACTTACCTTCACCATAAGGCTTATGTTGCATGTTGAAAGATTCTAAATGCAGAAATCAAGCCATTATAGTGCCCTTAGAGGGACCTTGCCTAGTGATTCACACTTTCGATGCTGTAAGATGAAACCGTGTTGTAGGTCGCACCAACCCTTTGGCATATATATGAGGATGTGTTATGACCAGACCTGCCCAGCTGCAAAGGCGTGTTCTGGGCTATAAGAGGAAACCTCTGAAACTGCATCTGCTCTGAATTGCAGTGCTAAAGAAAGCAAGCGCTGCATGTTTTGGTGGCGTTTTTTGGCACTGACCAAAAATCATGTACCCATCCGGTCCTGTCAATGCTGTCAGTCCAGTGAACCATAAGGGGTCAGGGTGACATTGTCAAAGTCAATCAGAGGCCGAACAGTATCATGAAACAATGTGTCACTTTGTTTATTGCTGTGATGCTTACAGAACATAACTCCTCTGAAGTGTAGAGCTCTCCATGCACACTTTGTGATCACGTTTTCTGTCACCACAGTGAAGCCCGTGGTGCCAAAATGCAGCGTCCCAAAGTCAGTGCCTTTTGGGAAGTCCGCTGAGCTGAGCTGTGTGGAAGAGGAGGGCTTCCCCAAGTCTCAGTACCAGTGGTTCAAGAACAGGGACGAGATCCCAGATGACCCAAAGACCAGCTTCAAGTTCATCAACTCCTCATACACGCTCAACGCAGAAACAGGAACTCTGGTTAGTGTGCGCGGGCATGTGTTTGGACAAGGACACGCATGAGCGGCAAGGGCGGGGCGGCGGGGACGGTGGCCTGACGCCCAGGGGTGGGGGCAGATATTTTGAGGAGACAGTTGATGGTGCGAGAGGGCTTGAGCCACGAGGGGAATCTACTGTCCTCGTTTGCACATTCCTCAATTCTCGCCTGCTTCCCAGCGCAGCTCGATGTGCTCAGTGGCTCGCCTCCAACACTCTCCTGTCAGGCTTCGTGCTGGCCTCTAAGATGTGACACACCACAGCATACTACAGTGTTTGTCTTTATGTGAAACTCTAGTTCAAGTGTCGCAGGCTCAGTGGGACAGACGATTCACAGTCATAGCTGTAAAGTAATGAGCTTTGGAAGAATTTTTTTCTGCTGCACTTATCTCATTTTGACTGTTATTTTTGGAGTGTTTAGAGAAACACAGTTATCACTCCTCAGCTACTACCATATGAGGAAGTTATGCCCACCAACACATTTAGAAATCTATTATTTTTAGTGCTGTCAAAATTAAGATGTTTACTTTTGTGATTATTTTAAAAATTACACTTTACAATTTTTTTTAATTAATGCAATATGTCTCTCCAAATTAAGGCTGAATCGATATTTTCTATGTGGACTGTGGACTGATTTTGGACTTATATAACTTTATATAATTAAATAACTTTATATATAACTATAACTGCTTTCTTAAACAAACAACTATATTAGGAATATTTGACAATATTATCCACTATATATAAAAAGTAGTACATTGCCAAAATATTCTATAAATGAAAGCTGAGAAAATAAAGAATAAATAGAAATAAAATAAGTAGCTATAAAATCATAAGTGCTGGATGTTTGGTTTGCTGACCATTTCTATAAAGAATATATAGAAAAAAAGCAGATTCCTAACAGTATTTCTAACTCCAAGCATAGTTTTCTGCATTTAATGTTCTGTTAAGAAAGGTTTTCATATCTGCATATACCGATAGAGACTGATATATCTGTGATAAGCCAATAGTTCTGGCTCTAAACATTATCCAAGATGTTCCCAACTGTTCTGAAGCCTATGCATTGATCTGATTTTTTGTGATTTCTCCAATGCAGAAGTTCATCGCAGTCAGAAAAGAAGATACAGGAGATTACTTCTGCCGAGCAAAGAACGATGCAGGATACTCTGAGTGCGCGCCACAGAAGATGGAAGTCTGTAAGTGTCTCACACATACTGTCTTAAGATCTATGTAGTGATAACATGGAGTAATCAGACCTCATACACACTTTGATGTTGTGCCATTTAAAGATTTCCTATTTTATGTCTTCCTGCATCAGATGATGTTGATCTTTTGGGGATTATACTGGGAGTACTGGTGGTGGTCATAGTGCTCATATGTATAACAGCGGGGATCTGCTGTGCATACAAGCGAGGATACTTCTCCAGCCAAAAACAGACGGGGAACAAGTAAGACATCAAGACATCTGCCCACTGACATCATGAAACAACTCCATCCTGTCTTCCATGAAACCGTAACGTGCTTTGTGTCTTTCAGTTACAAAGTTCCAGCTAAAGGAGATGGAGTGGACTACGTCAGGACGGAGGATGAGGTTTGTAGATAGGAGTTAGATTTCGAAGCCTATAAAATTTGCAGATTGTGCTGTTAAAAGTAAATCGTTTTTTAAACTTTAGAAGGACAGCCAATCAGAGTCTAAAGTGAAACTATCAAATGCAAAGTATAGAAATGACAATATAAATTCCACATGCACTCTAAACACAAGTTACATATATTGTGTGTTAGCAAGTTATCTAAAATTACTTTGGCTTTTGGTTAGTGGCACACATCAGCCTCTTGTGGCCACAATGAGCATTACAACAACACTTTTAAAAAAAAAAATCACTAATTTTTACAGATAATCATCAGAAAAATGATCTTGACATTTAAAAATTCAGCTGCTAAAACTTTTCACCTGTTTTAAAAATTGGCATGAGGCATCTTACAAAAAGGACCCTGACAAAAAAAATCACCTGTTTTCACATGTTTTTTCATATGGAAAAAAGTAACCTAGAAAAATGAGTCAACATTTTGTTTTCAACATTTTTTAAAAGCCTACATAAACTACATTTTTCCACCTGTTTCTTTTTTGACTCAAAAAAGAAAAAAAAATGTTTTTAAAAAAACAAATCGCTTGCCTCTATACAGCCTTCATAAATGCTTTGTGATCCATTTCCCCAGTAGGTTCTTCTCATTTCATCTTAAAGTAAAGTCAGTTTAATATGAGCAATGTATAAACAATCATTGATTCTCTCTCCTGAGGTTTAGTAATAATGTCGCTGTTAACCACCAGTGATTGAACAGTCTGGTGAAAGGAATGCATGTGCATATTTCTGTTATTTCTCTGAGGTTTTATGTAAATCTAAAAACATTAGAAATGTATCAGTCGTGTACATGCAGAACTGAAAATAGAAATAGAAAAAGCATGTCTGTAATCCTGCTGAACATGATTAATAGTTAAATATGGCTCCTGTTTGTTCTCTGCAGGGGGATTTCCGACACAAGTCATCATTTGTGATCTGAAAAGGGAGCGGATGATGAGGGGCACTGTGCTGAGTGAACGACATGACATGTGGGACTGCACTCCTCGCTGTGTGACACGGAGCTGCCACAGTTCATGCTCTGAGCTCTCAGCATGGCTGAAACACACTACTCAAGTTTGCCAAAGGTGACAAGATTTCACAGGACAACAAACATGTCAAACTATTACACATGTAGGGACTGACATTCATTTGTTCATCACCACCAACTGAATTCTTTTTGCTAAATTATGGAGTTGTTACTTTACAGTTATTGCATGGTTTCAAACACCAACCGAGGTGTTCTGCCAGGTAGAAACGGAGGAGCCTCCTTCCTCCAAAGTCAATCATGACACCTTTCTACTTTTGCTTCAAACCTTCTGTCATTTGTATAACCTTTCTTTTCTACTGTTGAAATTTGTCAGACTATTTTTGATGGAATATATTTTAAAATGCCTATAGATAAAGGTTTACTTTTTTAAATATTTGTAAAATACTAACATGTGTTGTTTTTTATTTGGTTGTGGATAAAAAAAAAAAAGATATGTAACACTTTCACCACATCGAGCTGTAAGCATTTACACCTTTGCAATCGGACGAGAGAAAGACAAAATGGAAAATGATTTGTATCAGCATATCGAGATGTGGATCTTGATCGGCGGTCTTACATATTTAATTTCTCCGCCGGGAACGCCCACTTTCTGTTGTGAGAGACTTCCATGTTAATGTTTGTAGATAGTCTTAGTAAGAGGCTTTGAAGAGTGCCAGTCAAATGCTGTGAAACACTGCGCACAATCAGTGCTGCATTTTCTTGATTTTAAGTGTCCTTCTATGCTTGCTGTTGATCTTGTATATATTGAATTTACTGTCCAGGATAGAGTTTTGCTGTCATATGTACGTTCAGTATTACACTATAATAATAATGATAATAATCATAATAATGATCATAATAATACAGGGTTTGTTAGTTAACCTTCCAGACCCAAACAAAACTAAATTGTAATACTAGACAGTAAACTATGAAGAGAAACAGATTGGATAAAATGATAGATCTCTGTTACTGCGAGTGACAGATCAGGACTTTATTTTAACTACTGCTCGCCTATTTCAAGCTGCAATTATTTAAGGTACCAAGAGCATCAGTGAGAATTCTATAGTCCTTACACAGACTACTGGAGTCGGGCAAAGCACATTAAACACAGTCCTTGACATGAATCCTGGTTGATATTTGCTGATGTCCAATCTGTTTACAAACTATTTTTGCTAATATTTGTTGGAATTAGAGAGTAGACCTCATCTAACATTTCTAACCTTTAGTTGTGTTTTAGTTGGAAATGAAAACAGTGTTTAGGTTTGACTGAAGCTCATATTACTGATTCCTGTCAGCAAAGCTGAAGGCAAACACACCTGACCCAACACGTCAGTGTTACACAGACACACAGCTGGGGTCTGGAGGGTTAACACTTGTACTGATTGTATATAGATATTTGTATTTTTTTCTCTCTCTCTCTCTCTCTCTCAAGATTATGTAAAGTGGTGAAAAGTGTAAAAATGTCCTGTTTGAGGCGATATGAAACTCTTTCCATTTGTAAGACTGAGAAAAGGTAACATTTTATCATATCATTCATAACACATGAACAAGAGCTTTTTAAAGGGTCATTTCAGTATCTTTTTAACCTGAACCCTATTTATTTCCATGTCTCTGTGTCTAAGTGAACAATGGGGATCACAATTTTTGAAACTGGTGCAGTACTGATCGAGTCCACCGGCAGCACCAAAAGGAGCAGCAGTGTACTTGGACGGGTCACCTGCGTATGCACATAATAAAAGTAATAAACTCAATTTATAAAGCGATTTTCTAGAAACTCAAAGATTGTTAACAGCAACAATAAGAGCAGAATACAAATGAATTAGTCTATAAGAGGGGAAGGGAGAGAACAAGAGTTTTTAATGGTTGTTTTTGCCACTGACAGGCACAGATGTTATTGTAAGTGACAACATTATGGAAATTAGTAGCGATGTCCCGTTCAGGTTTTTTTGTCCCTGAGTCCGATTCCGAGTCATTTGATTTTGAGTATCTGCCGATACTGAGTCCTAATCCGATACTCCACGATGTCCCTTTTTTTCTCCTATTTTAAAAATTCACCACATCAAGTAATAACAAATAAACAAGGCAATCAGAGATGGCAGACTTCACCCCACTAATCAGTTAGAGTGCAGCGCCCTCTGTTGGCCAGAGGATGTATATGCATCGGAAACACAGACAGACAGACAGACACCGCCGCCCAAAACAATACTTCACTCCCACTCCGTGGGGTGAAGAAATAAATTCTTCACATTGGAGTTTAGTGCAACAGTATATATTTGATGAAAATGTCTAATATAAAAACGGACAGCAGCTCAATTTGACATGTTAACGCTTATTATTATTATTATTAATTATCATTAATCAACCAATAGAGTCACTGCAGCAAAGTGACCACTCAAGTTTCCAAACAAGTCACCTCATGAGATTTCACACCAAGACCTCAATGTTCCATAATGTTGTAATAACACTCCTGTCAGTGGTGAAAACAAGCATATTTAGTGGACATAAGTTGATGCACAGGTTAAATTATAGCTTATATGCGGGCTGCAGTTATGTTGTCAAATACTTTGACAGATTTTTAAAAAATGCTGTCCCCATTATCTACTTTATCAAAAAAAATATGGGGGGAAAAGGGTCCAGGTTGAATAACAGCAGCATGGTAAAGCCAGAGCTGATACCTCCCTTGTGTCAGGACTCAGAACAAACAGCTCATAGTTTCGGAGCTCTGTTGCTCTTGGCTCCTTCTCTGAGCTGACCAGATAAAACAATCACACACCTGATATGGACCAGTATTTATTTATCTTCCATGCTTCTATGAATCTCTTGTTCAGCCGTTATGAATGTTTTGTAAAGTGTGGTGAAATGTTACAGAATATCAGTCATGGTAGAGACGATCTGCCCAACATTTGCACAAAGGAAGGAGAAACATTGCTCTGTCTTTTTCCAGGTTGCATTAATGAACCAAGACAAAAACCTTTCTAGCCCATTTAAGTTGACAATGAGTCCTGTTACAGGTACATTATATGGTGATATACAAGTCACGCAGCACACAGGTGCTACATTTCCCCTCTTAATTGTACAAATTTCATTCCTCTTAAGTGCCTTCTGTCCCTCTGCTCCCTTCCCCTTGTACTTTGCCCTGATGCTGTCGGAGGATCATGTTTTGCATTCATTTAACCACATGCACGGCGTTTGAGAGGAATGATGTAACCGCAAATTTCCACTTCTCTTCTTTACATACGTATCTGCAAATTTGTAAATAGCTTTTTTCATAGATTTGAAGGTGTAGACACGTTGAAGTAGAAATAGAAATATATTAGTGCCTAAATATAGTGGGAATTATTTTTGGTAAAGACACATAGCACTATTAGGCAAAAAGAAAAAAGATGGATACCCAAAGCAGGCACATTTCTATATGAGCTCTGGTTTATGACACGTTTAAAAAGACGCACTGGCTAACTTTTATAACACAGACAGCTGGGGGAGTTTTATTTTGAAACTCACCACTGCTTTTGGCAATGAACGCAATGTTCAAAACCAAGAGCTGACTCATGACAGTGCCATGCAGCAGTAATGGAGCTCTAATTATTCAGGCATTCGTGTTTTATAAAGCAGAGTTCATGCAAAGTGTCAGCCACTAACAGGAACTCATGTGCAGCAGCTACATGTCAGCCTACATCTACCACACAAGCAGTCCCGAACACATCTGTCTGTGATCTGGTTAGATGTGGTAAAGCAGCAGTAGTAGAGATTATATTAACATGACAGTGAGAGAAGGTTTCCAGTGTGTGTTCTGTATCGGGGGGGAAGTCATCCACTCACCATCGTGTTTCAACTCAAGGATGGCAGAGCTCCACTGATCCAGCACTGTTAAACTGTTCTACACTGAGGACTGGTACAACATGTAAGAAAACAGGATTTTCTGAACCAAACTCACAAACAGTAGAATGTCCATTTTGGGGCCTGCTGGGGTTGTTTTTGTTCATTTTAGAACCACTCTATTTGTGATTAATAAAACTCACTTCTAATATTACCAAGACGTCGTGTTTGTTTTTTCCTGGCGTGTGTATTTGTGTGCTGTCAATCTTGTCATTTCGTAATTTGTCTGCCATTCCCAATCCTCCTCGACATCCAGAGTCTCCCGCTGTTCATGGAAATCCTGTTTAGTATAAAGTCCATCAAATATCCCACTGACAGCATCTTTGTTGATCTACAGCAGTAATCTATTAGTGGGAGTTAAGCCATTTACACTTTCTACACTGAAACAGCTTTCTTGTTCCTGTTTGGTCACTGTGCCAACTGGCAGCAAGTTCCTGGATAAAGAGCACTATAATCATGAGCTCAGCAGGGGTAATATATTGTAGTTTGCAGCAGAGCCAGTGGACACTTTTATTTAAGTCATGGAAAAATCCATTTTGCTTCAACGTGGGATGAAAAACACCTTTCTGGCTGTGAACCTGATGTGCATCCCAGACTGTTAAATGAAGGACATATGAGAAACAAAGTTTTAGAGGCTGACTCACTGTAGCTGCACACTCCTCCTCTCAAAGGCATGCAGTGTTAGTGTCCAGAGTTACGAGCTGATGGACAGGTCTGAGGTTAGCTGTCTGGTATGTACTGCCCAGAATTTACTATCAGATCTGCATCCTCTTACTGCCATACAATCCATTTCATCTGCTCATTAAATTCCAGATGAATGCGCTCCCCTTTACACCATATTCTCAGTGTTTTAGGTTATTTCTACAGGCAGTTTTTAATAGCGGGTGCTGAAGGATTCCTACATTCAGCTAATCAAAAGAAAAGTACAGCAATATGCCATCAAAGGCAGCATAGATGGTAGGTTGGCACACACATGCAAACAATACATTTTAATTATAGGCATCATTTTAAGGCTTCAAGACTATACACAGAGTTTTTGTTTAGAAAAAATACATTTAAGCTAAATCTTTTTGTTTGCAAGAAAACTACACAGGGTGCATGTAATGCTATAGGTGTGATCTACACTGGGGGATGCTGGGGACATACCTCCAACACTTTTTAAGTGGCTGATTTTTCACTTCTAAAAAGCATAATTTGATGTCCTAAAATGAGCTTGAACAAAGAAATATGAACATACTTGTGAGGACACTTAAAACATAAAATGCAGTGTGGAGAAACAAATGTGCATTTTCTTTAAAAAAAAAAACAAAAAAAAAACAGGCCACAATCACTTCATTATTTCTAAATACACAAACCTAAAATCAAGTTTCTTTCTGAAATTCAAAGTAAAATATTTCAGTGCTGTTCTGCTAGCCCACATTGTTAATAAGAACGTGTTCTACACTATATATACATTCAACAGTATTTACTTTTACAATAGTATGTATTTTCTTACACAGGATGCCGTGTGGTTGTGTTATTACATCACTGTAGGACTA
>CAFUXE010000760.1:449734-512200 GCA_903364295.1 Serranus cabrilla | reverse complement strand
TTGACTGATAAGGTCTGATTAGTGATGTCTCTGGTTCACTGATTTCTTATATTTCCAGGCAATTTTCATCATGTACTGTATTTTCTTACTCAGGATGCTGTGTGGTTGTGTTATTACATAACTGTAGGACTATAGGAAACCTCAGCAGCTGCATCAGGCCGATTTATCAGTCTAATTCTAATATCAACACTTTGTACAAATGGACAGAGCCGTGCTGCAAGCAGAAGTGTGGAGAGAGCAGACAACATAGTGAGGAGAAGAAACGACAGAAGAAAATCGTATTTGACAGAGAGATGTTGCCTATTTAAAAAATATCACAGCAGGATGTGATGAAGTGACACACTGGCAACATATTTGTCTGTATCAGAGCAGAGCTGCAGCTGCACCTACTGCTCCAGACCACATGAACAGCTGTTTTTTTTGCTCGAAGGACTGCTTGTTAAAAGTTTGAAGTCCAAACATGAGAAGCAGTTGTAGAATTTCCCCATATGACAGACACACATGTTCCAGCAGACTGTTGAGGGACAATTTTAGACTTATTATGTCTATGTATTATGTCTCAATTGTGAGTTATTGTTATGAGAGAACATTGTATCATCTCATAATAAGCCCCCAGGGGATTCATTTAACTGTTGTCAATTTTGATCATAAAATTATTCAAAAGGGAGAATAACTAATCTTTTTTCATAAGTCACCAAAACTAATTACACAGATAAATGAATGTGTTCCCAGAGGAGCCTCGTAATGAGTTAAAGTGACACACACTGCAGACACACACACACACACGTGCACTACACAATAGCTGTTTCTTCCTCTGCACACATAATATTTGTCATATTGTGACAGTGGTATGAGTGACGTGTGTATGTGTGTGTGATGGTGTTACCTCTTGACGGACATATAAGCTTACTGGTACAGTAATTTGGCTGACATTTGCTTTTTAATGACCAGTCTGCAATGTTTATCAGTAGAAGCCTTTTTAAAGAGTCAGAAGATTTCCGATCCAATCAAGCGTTTAGAAAACTTTGCAGTGCTTATGATATGGTGAATTAGTTATTTTGGAATGGAAAATTACTAACTAAGGGCATATATATCAGGAATGCAGGAACTTCAGTTGGACCAAGGAGGACGCTTAGGTTGATCTGTCTCCTGTAGTTATTTAATACTGCCATCTAGTGGCACAGCACTGCTATCACAGAACAGTTTTTCACTTACTGGAATGTGAATGAAAAAAATACATGAGCAAGATTAAGGACAACTGTTGTTAAACAAGTTTTAAATGCACAAATTAAAGAGGTAGCAGGTATAAACTGTAGAAATATAATTAAGAAAATGATATTAAGATCTCCACATTCTTTTCAGGAATGCTGTCTAGCTGTCATCATTTAGCTTTGCTTTCAAGGCAATAGTATTTGATTCTTCTTAATAAAAGGTAGTTGTTAATTCTTATGCATTATAAGAGAAAAGGCGTGGCATTAGTATTTTACTTAAGTAAGGGATCTGAATACTTCACCCACCACTGTCTACACATAGGGTCTTCATGACCCACCGACAAGACCATATAATGAAGACTACCTGAAAGGCTGTACTCCGGGCAGCAAAGACACATCAACGCCAGTGTTTCTTCCGCCTGTTGACGCTGCGCCAAAAAAGTGCAGACACCACGTAGCGAGATAAGGTTTGGAAATGTCCATATTCAGCCAACTATATATAGTTGTGTCGATGCAGCATTCTGTATAATCTGTATCAAAAGTAACAACGAAGAAATAATATAAATTCGTTTAATAAACCAGTTTTCATTCACGTGACTGGCTACGCATGCGCACTCAACCGGTTGTAACTCGGAATATTCAATAATCTGGGAAGCATTGCGCTGGACATCTCACTGCTAAACCAGAAGAAACTCAAGTGTGCTGTTTTGCAGAACAGGAGGCGTCTTTCTCCGCGGGATACAGTGACAGTGTGACTGACAGCCGCCATGAGCTTCTTTGGTTTTGGTCAAAGTGCGGACATCGATATAGTTCTGAATGACGCCGAAACGAGAAAGAAAGCTGAGCATAAAAGCGAAGACGGCAGGAAGGACAAATATTTTCTCTTCTACGACGGGGAAACGGTGTCGGGGAAAGTCAACGTTACGCTCAAGTATCCGGGAAAGAGGCTCGAGCACAACGGCATCAAGATTGAGTTTATCGGCCAGATAGGTGAGTGGTTGGCAGGCCTGCGTTTCACTGAGCCCGCTGAGAGAAGTAGCCAAAGTATTAAAGGAGCTACAGGCTGACGACACTACTAACACTCACACTGCGTACTTTATTAATGTAGTTATCTTATTAAGTAACGTGTGAACCACTGAACGGCACACAGGCCCAATGTTGTAACAAGTGTCAGTTTGAACTGTCAAGTCTCGTGACAGTTGTGGGTGCAAGCTAACGTCAGCTGACACAACAGCCATTGGCTAGCTGTCTCATTGACCTTTGACCCTTGTTTTTAAAAACAATTGGCTGTTTTGTCAGAACAGTGAATTTAATCGTAAAGTTCAGGACTGACATAATGCAACGAGTAGCAGGTTGCAAATAAAAGTTTGTGTTGTATTATTAGCAGAGTTAACACTGAACATGATACAAACCAACCCTTATTCCGAAAATGAGGGAATGATACCTGAAACATTAATTAAAGAGTGTCATCATTTGCTAATCCGTTTAACATACTCAATTGAAAACTGTAAAAGACAACGCATTTCATGTGAAAAATGATCACCTTTCTTGTTTATTGTAAACATGCAGTCATTCTGAATTTGATGCCTCCAACACGCACCAAGAAAGTTGAAACGGGCATGTTTACCATTGAGTTACATCACCATTTCTTTAACAACACTTAGCGTTTAGGAACTGAGGATACTATTGGTTGATGTATTAGAAGTGCATTTGTTTCTTGCTTGATACATTAATTCAGCTGCTTAACAGTCTGAGGTCTCTGTCGAATTTTGCACTTAAAAATTCATTGTCCTGCTGAAATGAGTCCCTGGAGAAGACATGTCTTGGGTGTATGTGGTGCCTTCATAGGTGTCCAAGCTACCCATGATGACATGGGCACTAACATACCTTCATACAACACAGATGCTGGCTTTTGAACTTTGCGCTGATGAAAATCTGGTTGGTCCCTTACTCTTTAGCCGGGAGGATACGATATCCATTATTTACAAAAACAATTTAAAATGTGGACTTGCCAAACCACACTTTTAAGCTTTGCATCAGTCCATTTCAGATGAGCTCAGGCCCAGTGAAGTCAGTGCATGTCTGGATGTTGTTGATGTATGGCTTTCCTTTCCACGGTGGAGTCTTAACTACATGCAAACTGTTTACTGACAACTGTTTTCCAAAGTATTCCCAAGTCCATATAGTAATATCCTTTATACAATCATGTTGGTTTTAATGGCTGCCTGAGGGATGGAAGGTCACAGGCATCCAATGGTAGTTTTCAGCCTTGCCCTTTACATGCAGAGATTTCCCTAGATTCTTTTGATGATGTTAAAGATCATAAATGGTAAAAGTCCCTGCGACTGTATGTTGATAAATGTTGTTCTTTAAGTGTTGGATAATTTGCGCACAGTTTTTCCCCAAAGTGGAGAACCTCACTTGGGACATTAAATGTTTTTTTTATTACACGTTAAGGCATTAGTGATAATAACCCCATAGTAATATAGAAAAATATAACAAAGACAGTTGTTAGTAGTTGTATACTTTGCACACGTAAGATTTTGAATGCAGGATGTTTGTTGTTATCTTGGCAAGATCCAGTGCATTTAATAATACATACCCTGATTTTGTGTCAGCAAAATCAGGATGTGTCATTGAAGCCTGAGGTCAGCCTCACATGGTAACTTTTGGTTGTGTTGAAGTAAACAGTAAAATGTTTTGAAATCTTCAACTAATTGTACAAAGGTTTCCCTGTGTAAAGCTGGCCTCAGGGCCCACCTGATTAAAAAAATAGTCCCTCATTCAGTCTAGCTAATGTTTGTAATGTTGTTTACATCCTCTCAAAGGAACATGCTTTTCTGTTGTAATTTCTTTTGTGATTTATTAAACTGCCGTCTGCCTGTTGAAGCTGAGTTTGCATCAACACAAAGGAGTTCCTTTTACTTTCGAGACCATTAGAGAATATATATATCTTGACATTTTTCATTGGTGCTGCACTCCTCCCCTTTCCCTTTTCTGGTAACCACCATTTGTCTCCAAATAAAGAAGAAGCAGAAGTGCTTTATATCAAGCCAAGAATGGCAAAATGGCAGCTTTAAAAGTTGCCTGTTAAAAAGAGAAAATTAGGTATTTGATATGTTGAACTAAAAGGTTGCCTCACATCAGACTTCATGAACTATGATGGCCCAGTCATTAGTTCATTAGCGTAGTGGTACTTCAGATAAAACAGTTTAAATGGATTTAACCTCAGCAATAGTCAAGACAAATTTACCTGTTGTCATGATAATGATCAGCTGTCAGCACTGAAGGAAAAGCTTGTGCAAACTCTTCATTGGAATGTGATAAACTGCTTCACAGTCTGTGAATGTGTCTCTTCCAGAGCTATACTATGACAGAGGAAACCACCATGAGTTTGTGTCTCTTGTGAAAGACTTGGCTCGGCCGGGGGAGCTCACGCAGTCACAGACGTTTGACTTTGAGTTCACACATGTGGAGAAACCCTACGAGGCTTACACCGGACAGAATGTCAAATTACGGTAAGCTCTGCTGTTTGCACTGTGTGTTCTGAGCATCAACTATATGCAATGTATATCATTTGGGAATTTCTCACACACAACATACAGTTATATTTAATAGCATAATAGGGCATAGCACATTCATGTAGGCAAGCAAAGTGTTCCCCACGAGCCTTAATCTTAAATAGGTTTCATTTAGATAAGTGTTTCAAATGATTATCAATTGATGGCATGTTCTGAAAAGTAGGTTTGGATAAAGTTAGAGAGCCCAGCTAGTAGTTCCCTCCAGTTTCCAGCAAGGGTAACCTTAGCCACCTGAGGCTAGCTAAAAAAGGAAGTCAGTCAAATAAAGTCCAATGTAAAATGCCCAATTAAATAGCTATGCATAATTAAGGGAATCACAAGGAGTCAGGCACCGCAGCCAGACCTTTGTTGTTTTGTTTCAAAGCCATGTGATCTTTTTTGTACCTTCCAGCTACTTTCTGAGGGCGACAGTCAGTCGGAGACTAAATGACATCAGCAAAGAGCTGGACATTGTGGTACACACACTCAGCACCTACCCTGAGCTCAACTCCTCCATAAAGATGGAAGTGGGGATCGAGGACTGTCTACACATAGAGTTCGAGTACAATAAATCCAAGTATGAGTTTCTTTGTATTATAATCCACAAGCATAGCTCTCACTTTATGACTTATGTCTTTCTGTTTAGAATTGCTAATTATACCTTCCTGTTTGTTTGCAGGTACCATCTTAAAGATGTGATTGTGGGAAAGATTTACTTTCTGCTGGTGAGAATTAAGATTAAACACATGGAGATTGACATCATCAAGCGGGAGACCACTGGCACAGGGCCGAACGTCTACCATGAGAATGACACCATAGCAAAGTATGAAATCATGGATGGTGCACCAGTCAGAGGTAATGATGAGGCTTTTGTTGTATTCACTGGGTAACAAAATGTGTTTCATATGTCACACACTACATCTGCTTCTGACTTCTTGTGCTGCAGGCGAGTCCATCCCCATCAGGCTGTTTCTAGCAGGCTATGAGATGACACCCACCATGAGGGACATTAACAAGAAGTTCTCTGTGCGGTACTACCTCAACCTGGTCCTCATAGATGAGGAGGAAAGACGCTACTTCAAGCAGCAGGTACACACACTGCACTTTAGCTTCATGGTAGCTTGCAAGTTATCTATGCTCCATCTAACACAAAGACTCTCACTGGCCCAGTTGTGGGTGGTTAATTTGAGCTGCTTTCTCATATGAACCAAGAACAATGTCTTGAGTTGCCCTTTCACACATGTAGCACACAACAGGAGATTGTCTGTGTCAGACAATCACCTCCTGGAAATTCTCCATTTGGTTTAGTCCAGGGGTGGCGCCTAGTTTAAATGTCAGGAGGCAGGTCATGATGCAGAAATACCGCAGCCACTCAGCTGGTTCATGATTTTTCATTGCCAGCAACATTTTTTACCATTCTTTGTATTTGTCTGGCAGAAGTCCAAATCTCATTGTCTCTCGTGTTACACATTTTCGTTGGCGTCTTTGTGTAAAGGACCCTTCTCCTTCATCCTTGGATGTTTATATTCTTTCTGCTCAGATATTACTATTAATGTTTTGGCGCTCTCTTCTCAATTAATTGGAAGTTTCAGGGTGCACATAGACATATCTGAATATTAAAGGGTCATTTGGCTTGGGCTTGAAACTTGAGGCTGCATTCCAAACTTGAGGGGGTTTTACTACCAAATCCGTATGTCCTACCCATTCAGTACTGCACATGTGTAACTTTCAGGAAGCAACAAGGGTCACTTGTTCAATACTAGATGTGTGACAAAACACCATTGGCTACAATATCATCTTATGATATGACACAATACAATATACAATTATAGTTATAGAAATAGGTAGTTACCAGTTTAAGTCATTGTGCATCCTGAGTAAGTTTCGTTCAAGAAACCTTTGTCACACCTGTGTTAAACAAGCTTAACAAAGGTTTGACAGTTGCACGTATGGCACGCATAGATGTGCAAGACACATTCAAACAGTCATGACTAGGGTTGGGTGATTGTCTGCCAAATTTTCACCAGTGAAAAATCACAATGGGCGATGATATGGTTAGCCCAAGTCATCCAAAAAAAAGGATGTCTGTTATCTTATTCATTGCTTAACCAGAGTGATTAGTGATAAGTACGTTCTAAAAATTCTTGGAATTATTGTGAATGAATCCTAATGTGCACCTGCAGCTGCACTTGCAAAATCAGTACTGTTTACTAATAAATAAAATAGAATTGGTAGTTTTGAAGCACTTAATAAATGCCTCAGCACACACAAGCCCAGCTGTAAGTGTGGATGGGGGACGGGGCTTTTCAATCACAATGTTTGGTATCAGACATCGGAATAGACAATGTCATCATCCATCGGCCCATCACTAGTCATGATAATTAATCACATCACATTCGGATCTCATTTTGCAGCATCCTGATTTTAGTTGAACTGGACGGACTGATTATTCAGCTTGTTGCATAGAAATTGAAGGAGGGCAGAAGCTGGTATTCTCCCATATGTGATCAGTGTTTGTGATTGTGTGGTGATTATCCTTGTATTGTGGTTGCAGGAGATTGTCCTGTGGAGGAAAGGGGACATAGTGAGGAAGAGTATGTCTCACCAGGCAATCATCGCCTCCCAACGCTTCGAAGGCTCCTCCAATCCAGAGAGGACTCAGAGCAACGCAGAAGACGACAGCTAAAGCCCAGCATGCACTTCACCCTCGTGTAGTGAGTGTCTGAGCAAACACAGTGCAGAAAATGTCAGCATATTCTGAATGTGAATATCATTTGTTTGCATTGAGGTAGAATGTGCTGCAGTGTTTTTCAGGATGTGTGTGTGAGAGAGGCTTTGAAATATGAGTGTGTGTGTGTGTGTGTGTGTGTCAAGGGAACAAACTCAGACCGTAGTTGCAAGTGATTCTATTTGTTTTAACCTCCATGAAGTACCAGCTGGGTGGAGTTTGCCACATTAAAACTGGCTACACAGTGTCAGCTGATTTCTCTGTAAAAAAAAAAAAAAATTAGCTGACACTTAACTTTTAAGTGCTTAAATGAATAAAAGGTTAATTTTGATAATTAATTCATTTATTGTACAGTTCAGTGTGGCAAACTTCACCCATTAGATGCACTTAAATATCATTTGTTCGACCAATATCTTGAATTAATGTGTGTGTATGAATGTACAGTATAAGAGCCACCACAAGTGTATTTCTAACACCACCTTAGTTCAGACTACTTTGCTGGGTGATTGCGCTGTGCAGAAACTGTAGTCATACAGTAGGTTTCTAAAAGTGTATAAACTAGGGTGACCAGACATCTTGAACAACTCAGGACAGTCCAAAATTTGGAGCAGTTGTCCTGTCCTGTTTGTCCCAAAAATTAGTAATTATGGTAATACATCGTATGAACAAGCTCTCTGTGTGCTGTCAGACTAACATTAAATGAAAGGGTTAAGCTGTTGAATGTTCGGTAGATGTCTGTCTACCAACACTGTCATGAGCTGAACTTTTGTCTGCTGTCCGCAGAGCCATCAGGTGACAGGTCTATATATGGAGTAAATAAACAGGTGTTTTAAAATGACCTGACGAAGATCCACCGGGGATCAAAACTTTGTCTAATGTTTGAAGAAAGAAATCTGGGGCCATATTCACAAACAGTATATCTTACCACTCGGAGGGTTCCTAAAAAGCACTAAAAGTAAAGATTTTGAAATAAAATATAGGCTCATGCAGTGACACTGATTTAACATAAAAAAAAAGAAGAGTGATATAGGCCAGGGACCAGTGAAGTTTCTGGCAGCTTTTTTGCAGCTTCTTACATGTCTGGCAGCTTGTTAACAATTAGTGAGTGTCTGTGTGTAAGTATCAGACTACAATAACCATGGCGGAACCAAGCTTTCTAAAATGTTGACAAGAGACAGATTGCTGTTTTAGGATTGCTTGCGCGGTGTTCTTAATAGGAGTCCTCTTGATTTCTAACTTCTGGTAGAACACTTTGTGAAAATACTCTGAAACCGACAATTTAGGAGTCCTAAAACGAGGACTGACCCCCATTTTCTTATGTGAGGAGCTACTTTTAGCTGTGAGATGTTTTATGAATACGGCCTCTGAACTATAACTGGATGTGCAGGTTCCAAATTAAAATCAGTCAGCTGCACTGAACCTATTTTATGTTTTGCAGCACTACCAAAGTTTTATTAATATTTAATTACATACCAGAGATATGCCCAATGAACTGCTGCTGTCACCAAAATAAAGATGAGAAGAACCAGAGTCATTTCACTAAATTATCAACCAGTCCATGTGAATTATTTGATGAATAGCAAATAGTCTTTTTTTCCTCCTCTTTTTTTACTCACTGAAAATGTTCTGATCTAATCACTTATGTAGGCTGCAATTCTTGCTTCGAATTATTAAAAAAATGTCTTGTACATTAATGTAAAATGAGAGTAGTATTGATGTTTTTCTATTGCACTAATTGGATTATCACAGATTGTTTGATGTCCCTCAACCCGTTTTAAACCAGATGACAGAGAACACAGTTGCCACTGTGGAAGTAATTTGTGATAAAAACATGTTGAAAAATGTGTTTGTAAAGCTCCTTCAGCTTAATGATCTTAGTTGCTGAAAATATGTTCAAAATGACTTGAACTTACCTGCCACCTGATGATTGGTTCATACAGCCAGCACAGCCCGAACCCCCCCTGTCCTGAATTCCAGCCACTTTCTTCTGGTCACCCTGGTGTGAACTTTAGATCTTACAGTACATGTCTGTAGGTCTGCTCAAAGGAATGTGACATTAACATTAATTCATTCAAGAATGTCTCTCTAACATGTTATTTCTGAGAAACGGCCCCTCTCATTGGTTTAAATTTGTTTGCCTCTACAGTTAAAAAAAAATGACTCTCAAAGACGAGACAGGAAAAGTATAAGGAAATACTTTTACATATTTCTATAAGACAATGCTTAAAATATTTTCATACATTCCATATTCTCATCGGAAATAGGCATGACTGTAGAGTATTTATTTTTTAACAAAGTTCCATTTTTAACCAGCATTTTACAGGAATCATCAGTGGGTTGTGGCTCGGTGTCAGGTGTTGCCACTGCTGCTAAAACAAACGTGGCACTTGTGAGCGCTGTGGGATTTTCCTTCCATCATTGTAACGTCTCTGATAGTTTGAAGCCCTGCTTTCTTATTTGCACTATGATCTTATTCTGCTCTTTTCTGCTCTCAGTGCTGTACATAAACTGGACTCATGGCAGGGTTTAGGGGTAGGCTGTACCCGGGGATCACTTCAAATCTAAAATAGACAGTATTACACCTGTGTTTAAGTGGATATAGATGCTTGCTGCCGGTGTGGTTAGTTAGCTTTGTGCCTAAAGGTTTATTGCCAAAATGTTTCAGTGCAAAACTAAAGAACAGTAGCCACAGTGTACAGCGAAGCCCTGCTCTCCTTTTAGACTGTGCTCATCACTTTATCCACTACAGTCACTTTTAATGGAGATAAAAAATAGTTAGTGCCAAGACGTTTTTAATGTTATTAATGAATGTATGAGAAATACAACTCTGTCATATTGAGCACTTAAAGGTATACTAAGCAGGGCGATGTAGAAAACCATATATAGAAAAAAACTAAATTAATTCATCACTTATCTGTATCTGCAGAGATTCTGCCCTCCGCCTGTATTTTCTGCTTGTGTTTGTGTTCTGGGTGGCACCCTTTGGGCACAAAGCTATGAAAATGGCACCAAAAACAAACAAACACGGAAATATAGCAAATGAAATGCCAAGCAGGCAAAGCTTGCTCCGAAACAAGTCAATCTGAGTTTATAATTTTTCTTATTGAGTCGGGCGGGAGGAGCCAAATTTGAATGTCCTGTTTACAAACAGAAAGCAACAAATCCTGCATAGTATACCTTTAAATAAAATACAGAAACTGAAAAGTCCCAGACTCTGTATGTTTTCTAAATAAGCATAGTTAGTTATGGTCAGGGAGGGTAGATAATTGAGTTGCCATTTCTCCTTTTTATTTAGTTTCCTTTCCCAAAATATATTTTCTGCATCCTCTAAAAGAGCACACCAGTAAGTATAAAGCACTGAAACTGACCCCCAGCTCTCAGCCTGTCGTCCTTACATTACCCTAGCCTGCTACTTTTTACTTGACAAGCTTAAGCTGTGCAACTTCGCAAAATCTATCACTGTGTATCATATTAAAGTTTAAGACATTTTTAATGTAGGTTTCATACTTGTACTGGCAGGAAGGTCATTTTTTGATGTATGCTATTTGCTGTATTGTGCTGAAACAACATGTCCACTGTCACCAGACTGCTGTTCAGGGAACTACACCGAACGTGGTGATGAGCCAACAAGACACACATATTGTATCGAAATTATATGGGTGAGGAGGGAAGGAGTTTAACTTTTAAAAAATATTTGTTTTTGACCTCCCTTCCCCTTGCTAATTTCTCTACTCAATCATTTTTACGTAGCTCAAATTGCACAATCAGGACAGAACTGGTTATTGCCTAATTTATGGTAAACATCGAGTAGTTTCCTCTGTTTACAGAGCATTCCAGCTGCTCTCTTTTTTCAAACCTAGAACTATAAAATGAATGAAGTAATTACCACTGTCACTGAATGAGCAAATAAAAGGCAGCTCAGTGGCTGCTGAAAGGCCTTAGCATTGTAATATTTGCAGGTTGAGTTTTGCTAAACATGCATGATATTATTATAGGTTTTCTCTATATGACACTGTACATTTGACATTTCCATAGTTTTTTAAGTGCAGAATACAGTGAAGGTACGAGAAAAATGAAGCACTGTTTACTTTGTGTTCGGATGGAACACACGACACAATTGGATGGACAGACATGATTGGACACAAAATCGCCAGAGACGACACATATTAGCTAGCTAGCTAGTTTACAGCTAACAGACAGCTATTTTGGGCGAATAAACACAAACGACCCAGTGATCAAATTGGCACATGTGGACCAGGGTGAAAATGTCCTTCACTTTCTGTCAACAACAATACAGATCCACATCTACAGTTTTTCTATGTCTCTATGATCCACAACAGCTAACTGATTTAACAATTGAGTCTTTTAAGAGTAAACTTTACAAGAAATTTTTCTTACAGTCCCTAAATTGTAGAGAATATATTCTGTGTTATTTTCCAGCCTAACTCGGCTTTGTTCCTTTTGGCCGTTGGCTCTGTTGATGCAATATCACTTCACTGAAAAAGTAACATTGAAGAAACCCAAAACAAGTTTGGAGTACATACAGTTTGTCAGTACTGGTTCAGACTAACCCTCTTTGTAATAAAGAGTAAACAGATTGAAATCAAAAACAATAATGACATGTACAGTGTAAATGCACAATGTAAATGCAGCCCTCCTCCTCTTTTGTTTATTTTCATGTCATATTTGATCTCCCTGTCTATAAATGTTGATTTTCATCATTTTATATCCCTGTTTTACTTTGAATTAAAAGGGAGTAACTGAAAAATCTTTGAATATTTTCTTTGTGAGTCTGCAACCACTGAGACATCTATTTCTGATAACACTAGTTTCAGACTCTTACTCACTGTAACTGAGACACAGGCTTAATTCTCTCTCACTAATGATATGAATGCAGTGACATTGTGGTTATGATTTTGCATATTTTTCTTTAAAGATCTCAAACTGACAAGACGGTATTTTACTAGAATGAATCCAACTTATAGATGAGCTCAGGCTTGAAATAATTTATGTTTTATCACTGCATGTTCAGTTCTTTTTGTCAGTTATGGCAAAGTTCTTGAATTCTTTTCATTTAGTCTGAATTATTTGTAAATTCCACATTGATGGGGACAGTATGTCTTCATTTTAATTCTCACTGTGTGGAACAAATGTGGCCACTAGAGGGCAGGTTTGGATCACATTTCTTCATGAACTGGGAATAGAAGGTAATCATTTGGCTGATTTTGCATTATCTGCAATTACAAATCTGCAATCTACTTTATGTGCAACGTGCCTTTCATACAGGCAAGTGCAGTTAATGCAAGCAAGACAACGAGTGATAAAAGTTAAGATAAAACAAAGTGAAATAAAGAACTGAATAAGGTAAATTAAAAAGATTAACAATAAAAATGTAAATAAAATGGATTTAAGTGCTATAGTAATAAAATATTTAAATAAAAGTGACCTAGATCACAATTCAAAAACCTCAAGTAAGTTGATTAACAAATGGCTATGAACATTTTTAATGAAAAACATGGCTGAAAAGGTAGCTTTAAGTTTATGAATTATAATTATTATAAACGATCTGCTCAGTGCATGTAATAAAACTCATTCTGCCTCAGAAATAAAGCAGAAGTCTGTTGCTCCAAGGTAAAAGTAGTTCTTTTCTGCAGAGAGCTAAAACATTCCAATGACTCATTCATCACGTTAAACAGGGAGGAAAGATTCCACAGGGATGATATTATGTGATGAGTGTGCCTTCTCCATATCTGGTAAGAATGTGCTCTATGTAAAAGAAATCATTGCTGCATAAGAAGAGAATGAATACAAAGTGAAGGTTCTATTATCTAGCGGCTCATCTGTCATATGAGCTTCTTCTGAGTTACTGATAAGAGTTATTGCACAGTGTCACAAGAAAAGACATCATCAGAATGCTCACTGAACTGAAGCAACAACTGCCAGTCATGGATTATGGTGAAATACTTCTCACCTGTCCAAAGTTGCACACACAGCCGAAGGGCAGCACCTGGGGGGCTTCCTCGTTTCTATAATATGAAAACATTATTTAGACAGAGATGGAGGAGGAATTATGGCAGGAGGGCAAAGATGGATTAAAACTCACTCTATAAGATTATACATAGATATTATCGGACTCTGACAGACTTATTGAATAAATAGTAAGTGTTGGACTGCACCATTAACAGGCTATGTCTCCTTTAGTGCCGTGATGGTTAAAGTAGGGTCTGTCAACATTTTTCAGACCCATTTATTTAAAGGCTCCACAGTTCAATGTATAATAATTTAAATTTCTTAATCTAAAATAGTTACTACACTGCGTTCTAATCTGATGAAGTGTTTACTGTTTATTGTGAAACGCTTTGTGTGTGTTTTCTCTTGATTTGCCTTTAATATTTAATGCAGCTAATTGAACGGAACTGATTGAACTACATGGCTATTCTAGGTATGGTACAAAAATAAATACATGCTTTATCTTTCTTACACATTTCTGTTGTTCTTTCCTAAACTAAGACTATAGAAGTGCAATAAAAAAAAAGGGCTACATCAAATGTTTCAAAGGGACGAACATAGGAGGGTCCTCCTGTTTATTCTCTATCATGTGAGGGGTTCCTGGCTGAAAAAGACTGATGACCTCTGCTCTCGTGCTCCTTCTGTGGAAGAAGATGTTGGAGCAGCTCGATGAGCATCTGGGGCAAACGCTTCCATTATCCCCACAACTGTGTCTCCTTGGAGACACGTCTCTGTTTCCACCAGGGGTAACCAAAACAGGGGTTGAGCTTGCACTAGCAGGATTTATTACAGCAACTGGATTTATGTTTGGGAATTAGAAGAGTCCACATAGGCTGGAATACACAGAGTGGCTGAGGATGATGACTGGCACTACTTCTTTTGAGAGCATGCTAGCCAGTGTAAATGACACCACAGGGAAATTTAACCAGGTTTGTGTGTAGATCCTTGAAAGAAAGGAGGTTGTTTTACAGCAGTGTAGATTTGAACTGTTCTGTCTGAAGAAGCTTTCTTATTATCTTTGCCAAGGAGGCCCCATTTTCTGTTCAGTTCAGTTCAGTTTGTTTGTTACCAGAATTATAGAAAAACTACTTCCCAAATGTTCATGAAACCTGGTGGAAGGGTGCAGCACGGGCCGAGGAAGAAGGAATTATATTTTGGAGTGGATCCAAATCACAGGATGGACACACACATAATTTTTCCATTTCATTGCATTGCGAGATAGTGCATAACCCTGATAGGGTTGCAAAATTTCAAACATCCATAATTCTTTCTGAATAATATCTGTACATTTTAATGTCACTATGGGAGTGTTGGAAATTGGTATTATTATAGAATGCAAATTAAAGTGAGTGAGTCATGTACAGTATTACTCACTGTTATGATTAAGTACATCATGTGGCTTATTGAAATGAAAGGCATTGCTCATGCAATTACAACATGTGACTGACAGAACCATTATATATGTGTGCAACGTAAAAGTGCATAGTTTAAGTGCAATACTGTGTTGTATATATGTTGAGAATAAATGCGTATCATATGGTGTAGCCACAGTGTGGAAAAAGAGTATAAAATGTATGAGTCACACCTGCAGAGGTTGTTATTCATTCAAGGTGTTTTATGGATTGTGTGTCTTGTGCGACAGACTGAAGTGGAGCATGCGGGAGCAGAAATCCTTTACTGGCCAGTGTCTGACTGCTGGCTGCAGGTCATTTCACTACTGGATGTTTCCTCTGGATGACAGGACTGACAATACATTTCTTCACTTTAATCATCAGACTGAGCTGAGGCAGTCTGTCACTAAAGCCTGCATGGTGGGAGTAAAGCAGGAGAGGCCAGCGATCATCTGTCTGAGGAGAGAATCAGCAGAAGCAAGGAGATGAGATCAGGTGATCCTGTTTAAATTTACTCCTCCTTGCTGAGATTCTCCTTTAGTGCCTCCCTGGAACTATGAGGGATTTTTATGATCCTCCACCATCCACTTGAACTATATTACCTGTCAAATAAATTTTGTCAACCAGCCTGCCTAACTTATTTCACAAGTACAACACTGGCAGTAATTGGCCCCCGAAATTAGGGTAAAATCTTTGTGGGGCAACTAAAAATGACAAATAACATGAGACTGATGAGCAGCCTGCGTAAAAAGTTCACTATGTTCAGGAGGATTGCTCTGTACAGCACTGTTTCAGATCATTGATAATTGGAACATCTTGCATGAATGGCTTGTTTCAGGTCACTGGACATACCAAACTATGAATCTTCATCATTTCAAGTCCCACTGTTGTATTCTTACTTCTATGCCTCAGGTTATTCTCTGTGTGTGACACAGCCTCTGTTTAGTATCAGATGACAAATTCTTCCGCTTTTATAGAAAGACAGCTAGTTTCAGAGATCATTATAAACCAGTATCGGCTTCTTTTTAGGGCTGCTGGCTAAAACAAGACACCAGAGTGGATACAGGGGCGAGACCAAAATAAAAGCTAACACTGAAGAATAGATATGTGCCTGTGGTTCACAACCTTGTGTCAAAATGATGTAAAACTTGTAGGTAGAGTGGAGTTGAATTGTTCATTTGATCATCTAAACCAGCTGCTTTTGCATAATGAGTAACCAAGTTAAAGAGCACAAACTCTAAGCAGTTAGGGAAAACTAATGTGCTAATGCAGCCATGTTGCCAGTCCATGTAAGCGTTAAGTTTAAGTGCTATCTTTTATGCATGAGGATTGTTCTGTCCATCCCTGACAGTTTAGGAAGCCTTATTTTAGTGGTGGATTGGTTCTTGGGTACAATTTGCTACTTGTGTGCTGCCTTCAGGTGAACTTCCTGTGTTCATTCCTGTAACTTCTAATTCATATGATTTGCATCGGTTTTAGGCATTTTAGGTAAGCTTGCTGCAACATTTGAAGTCAAAAGCTCTTGATCATTAAAGCTGGGAATAATAGCACTCATGGATGTGCAAGATGGTCTTTGTATGTCTAAAACTACTACTAATACTCCACATGGTATATTTCTGTGTTGTATCTGGCTAGATATTGACCATTACTCTAAAAAGAAAAGCTTTATCTCATGATTTTCACAGCTAAACACAGGCATAGCTAAATTTGCTTTTGTCAATATTGATTTGATAGAGGCCTACATTAAAGATGCTACTAAACAGAAGTATATTAGAATCACATTGGTAATCCATTTAAGATATGTGGATATTTCAGAGCGACAAAGCCATTCACATATCTTGGTATTAGCTGACAAAACGAATCTTGAATGTTAAAAAACATTATAATCATGTGATTGTTGGTTTACTTTAGAAATGCTATCTTTTTTATGTTACCGCAGCATATGTGGGAGAAAAATGCATTTGAGCTGTTAAATGAACTCCTTATGCGACTTTAGTCTCATTCCAGACATGTTCCTAAACCCACACGCCTTGGCAAATAAAATATGATGGCAAATTACCAAATTCTCCTGTTTTCTCAGTCGATGGAATTGCTTGTGGCAACATTTCCGACAGTACGTGAAGGCAGCACAGAGATAGCGCTGCTCCTCTGCTCCAGTCAGTATCCACTCCGAGGTGTGCTCTCCATTGAGTTGCACACGGAGGAGAGCCTCTTGACAAGTTTCAACGTGGAAATAACGTCCCGTGACTCCAGCGAACGGCGAATTTTGTTAGACTTTTGTTTCGAAAGGGAAGGAATTTTCGGAAGACGATAGTAGTCTTTATTTTTTCCCAGAACTGAAGAGCAGACTGAGTGAACGCTTCCCGTGAGCCTTGTTGTCCCGGGGGAGGCTTTTTTGTTTAGGGTCAGCCTAACTGTGAGTACAACCACTGGCGCGGTTTCTTCAGCTTGGAGAGAAACAGAAAAACATATTTTCAAATTCTTTCTGCCTGACGTGTGTGAGTCTGCTGGGCTAAGCTGTGATGAGGAGAGCATTAAACAGCGGTGAGGCGCCAGACGGAGACAGCGAAAGCTAAGCTCATCTCAGCACCACCAACGGTGGTCAACGACCACAGCCTCGACCACAGAAACACAGGTACTTTACTTCAACTTAGCACATTAATGCTACATGCACATGGTGTGTGACTTGCCTTCTTTCACGTTACTTTACTAGAAAACGTTACATGGAGTTGTAGTTGGCGTTAAGTGGCCAGACAGTGAAATCGGCTAATGTTAGACGGCGCGCGCGCATGTGTGTATTGTGAGTGTGTGAGAGAGAGTGGAGGTGGTGTGTGAAGGGGTATTGGCCACAGCGAGATATGTCTCCCTAGCTAGTCAAGTCTTGCATGGTGTTGGCTAATCCTCTCGTAGTGAATCCCATTCAAAAATAGGGCAATTTAACGCTGCATTGAATTCGGCGTCCGTCGTACCACATACACATTAAAACGGCATCTCAGTTCTGCTTTCCGTTTAGTCTCTTGTTCTTGTTCGCATGTACACATAACAACTACCAAACTCGATAACGACTCTCGTGAACTAACATTGCAAGTTTGTTACTCTGTTCACATTAGTGGATCAGATAATGCCAAATTTGCCAATAGACTTTATCGAGTCTTAAAATGCTCTTTTTCTTTTTTTTTCATCAAATTAGGGTTGGAAAATATATCGATATTGTATTTATATGGTGATATGAGACTAAAAATCTCCATCTAATATGGCATGGGTGTTGTCTTTTCCTGGCTTTAAAGGCCGCATGATCAGCTGTAGCTGAACCGTCATTATAACAGCATTACCAATGTTTATTATTTAAAAATCTCACTGTGTAAATATTGTGTGAAAACATGGAAATAGTTGACCCCACGATATCCTCGTACTAGACATCAAACAAAGAAAACATTCAAGTGCTATATATTTAATGGAGTCTAGTTTATGGTGTTCTCTAAATACAAGAAATGCATATGTAAGAGTATATAGTCTGTGTACTTTATTTTATTACCGTCAAAAATATCATAACATGTGACTTTAGTGCCCCTGTTTCATTGAAGACAATGTAAGGGCTCCATGCATCTATCAGAACAGAGTTGATCCACTTTTTTTTCTTCTTTTTGGTCATCTCTTTTGGAAATGATTTTCATTTGAAATTTTGAATCCTTAATTTGGTGTGATCCATGAGGGACTGTGTTAAAAGCTATCCACTCCCTCTCATGTTATCTGATCCACAGTTCCAATGCTCCTCTGATGCTTCACTCCCCGTATTAGATTACGGTTTAATCAGATATGCATGGAGGCCTTTAATCCTTATTTAACTAGGCAAACCAACTACAAACAGGGAGGGTTATACAGATACTCCTCATTCATATCCACAGCACTGCTGTACTATGGAGCATGATCTCCAGTTGATGTTTTGAGTCGTAAATGCCTTGCTCAAGGGTGCTGTAAGTATAGTTTTCTTATGATGTTTCCCAATTCATCTCCCTTGTGCCACATTTCCCGGTCAGCATGACTAATTAGTTTTAACAACATGCTTCTAAAACCTATTACATCTCTGCCTCCACCCTGATTGGGCTGGAACAGTTTACAAGCCGTGGTTCATTATGTATTTTGCTGTTGGGGGTCATGGTTCAGTGCACTATGTTGTCAGTGCTGCGGGAGGAATTATACCTGTGCCAGTTGGCTGTGTGCGTGTGTGTTTGTGAAAACAAACTCTGACATCTTATCTACATTTGTACAACTGTACCAGTAGCATAGCATGTTGGTGCTTGTTGTTATCTTGATCCAGCCCTCTGCTCTAGTTTATGTATTTATTATAAGAAGAAATAACCCTATTTGTCTCTGGTTTGCATTTCACTGCACCTTCTTTCATTTTCATAACCCCTGTTAGCAAAACAGCACCTCTATGGCTCCTTCGTGCAAGGATCATAATCTAAAGTGCTGTCCAAATGATGTAATCATCAGTTTGTTTTTTGGCATTGTGATAGAAACGATGATTGACATTATACATCATTTTGAAGATATATATATGGTCACCCAACCCTAACCTCAGCGTTAGCAGTAGCAGCATGCAAGAATGCCAGTCTTGCTGGTATTTTTAATGTTAAAACAATCAGATGTTACACCAATGAGACCTTTGTGGAACATCAGTATCAGATATGATCAATATACATTGTAATAGTTTGTGTTGACCTTATGAAGTTCAGACCATGTATCATTGGGTTGCTCATCATGCCAGACACAATTGCATAACAAGCAATTTCAGTCATCACAACTAGGTTTCTTGCAGATTTATAGACATTGGCAATATAATTAATTTTGGGTCTGGGACCATTCAGTGAGCTCTTTTGTTGCAGTTGTAGAATAATTGCTTTTATTCAGAGATTTAGACCATGATTCACATCCAATAATGCTGTAATTACTATGGTGATAAGTATTCTGTTCTTAGCTGACAGGGCATTAAAGCTAGATGATTAATATTTTATTGTTCTTAGACTTTTTTTCTAGCCGAGGAGAAATGTTACAGCTAAATAAACATAACAGACACATAAATTACTCATCTGATGACTCATTGTGAATTATCTTGACTGACTAAACGCTGCCTTTTTTTAATCGGCTACATACCACTGCAACATTTATATTCAAACCACCAACAAAATATGAAGGTACCTTCATGCTGCCATGTCCTCCAACTGTTAGAGGCCATTGTAGCAGGTGATTAATGCCAGCAAACATGCTGCTCTTCTGTCTGTAATGGATTTGGTGCTGCAGATAAATGTGACTTGTTGTGAAGGATGGTTGAGATCACAACATAGAAACGATGAAAAGGAGCTGTTCAGCCTCGTTCTCAACAGCTCATTTACCTGCAGTCCCTTAATGGAAGTGTTTCCTCAGTGAAAACAGACCTGAGTAGAAATGTTCACAATTTCGAAAAACGATTTGATGCTGTGGAAAGCGTTGTATATTATTTTGTTATCTATCTATCTATCTATCTATCTATCTATCTATCTATCTATCTATCTATCTATCTATCTGTCTATCTGTCTATCTGTCTATCTATCTGTCTATCTATCTGTCACAACTTTTTGGCAATCAGGCTTGTATTTGACATTAACATACTCGCAGTCTCAGTTCATAATAAATACAACATAGGCTGTTTGTTGGTCTTTACTGTGACGTTCTCTATTCCTTTGCTTTTAATCCGGTCAGTATAGGTTAAGAAGGGGCAGATTAGTTCTTAATGAAATAGCCAAATCCCAGAATATATACAGAACTGTCTCATTTGTGGCCAATATTTTTGTGAAATTAAACAAATGTTTCCCAACAAGACTGTTCACATTACCAAGGTAAGGGCTAGATGGAAGCAAAGCTAACATTTCTGTAACAAGTTTGGACAGCCAGCTGCAGCTGAAATAACAACACTCTCTGTGGTGCAGCAGATAAGACTCGAGCGATTTCAGATTTACTGTAGTGGTAAGTTCAGGATTAGCCATATCTTAACAGACAGAGGGTACAAGTAGTTGTCGCTGCTTACGGCTGATGCAAATCTTGGCGACTGCAGCACATTTGTCTCACAAGTTAAGCAGTTGGAGGCTGAGCTGAGGTGTTGTACCAGTGGACATGTAAGATATGATAAAGGAAGAGGCAGAGAAAATACAACATTTCAGGTTCCAGTAGTGAGGAAGACATACTTGGAGCAGCAGACTGCATAGGTTGGTGCTTAAGTTACTGCATTAAGTGCTCTGATCATGGTCTTCCATTATTTGATGGATTCCCATGAAATTTATTTCACTCTTGTCCTCAAGATGACCTGTAATAACCTTATGACCAAATTCCTGAAAACCTGATGAAATTCCCATCAGCTGTACACAGCTGTACTTTGTGCTAAAGGAGCAGTGTGTCAGATGGAGGGAGATCGATATGCAGAAATGGAATGGAATATTTATACATAAGCAGTGCTTTGTTTTCACTAGCTTAGAGTTTGCCCTTCATATTTACGACCCCTAACTCAAAGAAAGGCTCCTGGGTGAAGCTGATGCTTGTGGCACTTTGACATCTCACATTGGTTTGTGGAAGCCTTGAGTCGGCATTTGTGCAGTTGCCATGTTGGTTAATGAACATCACCATATTGTTTTCTTTGCAACTAGTGCATGTGCAGAACAGACTGGGAGCCAGAATGATGTTATGTCCTCAGCTAGCCCTAGTGCTATGGGCTAGCTTGTTTAGCAAGGGACAATTTTTCTTCTAAATAAATGGCCAACTCCATATAGTGTTTTTAGTCCAACCGTAGCCTGAGAAACCTAAACACTGTTAGGGCAATAGTTCTACTATAAAAACACACAGGGCACTGTGGTAGTGACCTGTCAATCATATGGTAACCAAGCCCTGAAGCATACTCTGCTTTATTGTCCATTTTACTCAAACTGGGACCATAATTTACGCTCACTGTTCAGGCCCAGAGGTTGCTGCTTGGCAGAAACTATTTTGTTTCTGTAACAGTTTTCTAAGAAAGCTGGATGCCAGTTTTTTGTGTTGACCTGCTTTTTTTCAGCTGTTGCGTCAGGTGTTTCATGAGTTCCAATGAATAAATGGTCTGTTGTCATCTTTCCCTTGAAACAGGGATGCTGCCTGTGCATTATTTAGGGATTACTCATACCAGCTAGGGTGTTAAATGACTTCATTTCCTTGAAGATAACATAAAACCTTTTCTGTCAACCTGCAGCCACATGAATGATGTTTTAAAACCTTTCAATGCATGGCCTGAAAGACACCCTTCTCATAATTATAACATTTAGTTTGATATATTTTCAGGCCTTGGTCATGCCATAGCATTAGCCTGTTGTATGCAATACAGGAGATAATAAAGGAGTGTCAGGCTTTAATCCCCCCCCAAATCAATAATTAAATGATTTTTAATCAGTATGCATTTATATCAAATAAAGTTGTGCAGTCTTACTGTCTGTGTCCTGTTACGCAACTCACTGCTTCCTTTTGTTGTCTTGCTATGTACATGAAACCTCCTGCTCTCTCAAAGGTCTCCTTGTTTGTCCTCATCCTTGGCGGCCACGCACAAAGCCAGAGGTGACCTCTGACCCCAGCATAAGATACTGACGCATTGTGCGTGGCTGAGCATCCATTGTGATTCCTTTCCTTATGTTCATTAATTATGCATAATGCATATGCTGCTATCCTCAAGCCTTGTCCCACACATACACAGAGCCGCAGACTCTCATTCTTAGTGTGAAAAAGCTTCTCGCTCCGAGCTCTGTGCACAGTCACAGGCCTCTGAGGATGCCGTGACATTCCCAAAGGAGATTCCTTTCCCCCGTAAACAATCCTGGCATTGACATAGGCACTGATTAGTGAGTTGCCAGGGTATTCCCACAATGGCTCAGCGGAGGATAATGAGATTGGATTGACAAAGCGGAGTTTTCATTCAGGACTCTGTTGGCAACAAGTTGTGTGAAACTACTTGGAAGGATTTGGGGATCAGATGTAGCTGAAAGTTTACCTTAGTGCCTTCCCAAAAGTGTTGACGTTCAACAGATTGTTCTGACAAGGTGCTAAAAGCACCCAGGAAGTGCTGGAAGCTGTCAGAGCTACTGGTACCTGAGTTCAGAGATTTGTCTCCTAATGTTGCCTGTCAGCAACTTCTTTTTCCTGGAGGTGTAGGAGTAAGGTAATGTCGAAACTGTGGTGCAGCAAAAATACATTTGGACTCAGTTTTTAGTCTTGCCCACTTTTTTTGGTACACCCCCAAAAAGCATGAATTATATTGATCCTCGAGGGGGAAAGTGGGTCATTGTAGCAGCAAAAGAACGGAGCCGGAGGCAAAAGTTCTAAAGTATAAGACTTAAAAGAAAAAAAGCAACAAGGCATTAAAGGACTTAAATAATATATAATGTGAAATATTTAAGATATTACACCTTCATTGTATTAAGAGCTTTGACTGAGCTAGAAGAAAATTGTATTTGGCAGTGATTCCTGACGTTAAAAAAAGGCTTGTCTTTGTGGTCAAACATTAAGAATGACACTGTTTTCTTGAAATACACATTCTAAATGTATCTAATTGACAGTTCAATGTACACATTTTCCAAATTGCGATTGTCCAAGTGCAGCGTAGCAACCGTATCCAACTGCGTGTTGAGTCGGTGACTATACTAAGATCATTTTTAATAGCTTTACCAAAACCAAAAAAATACTCAAGCAGCTGGGTTTATGTGCTCTAAGGCTTAAATCATTACCACTTACAGCAGCAGAATGACTCAGCCTTACTGCCAAGGCCAGGGAGCATATCGTTTTCTAATGACATTATTATTTGGGGTTCTGGGTTAAATTACAAAAAGCCCTTTTGAGGACTGAAACATGCACTGTGTGGAAGTCAGTACTGGATGGTAATGTCAGAGTTTGGGATAAAGTTAATAACTCTGTCCTGCTCTGTGTTAGACTCGAGGAAGCTTACACTTCATGAGCGCCAAAACTTGTGATGGAGACATCGATTAAATAGTCCTCATCCTCAGATACTCTACTGTAAAAGTGAAACTTATTGTTTGAAATATGAACAAGTAAAAAGCAATACTTTAGATGGCTTCTTTGAGTATATTTATTTAAAGTAAGCATCCATACAATGTTATGAACAAGTAACATTTTAATGATTTTTATTTGGACCGGTGCTGTATATTACCGTTAGTATGATATTTAAAACTTCGTTACATGGGGTGTTGTTAAAACAACTTGGATGGAAATATTAAAAAAATCAGCTGAGAACCAGCTCACAGAGTTAAAGTTAGTTAGCTGGTTGGCTAGCTAGAGATGATGGAAGCTATGACTGGGTGATAATTCAGTATGATTATTTATTGTCCTTCAATGTCAATATATTGTGATTAAATCATGTATTGAAATATAATGCACAATTGTACTATATTTTTATGTATACTTTTCAAGTATTTAATTCACTAAGGAGTATACAAATATAGATTTTACCTCATGGTTATTTCATATAGCCTATTTATTTATTGAATTACCAGAAAACATGCTATATCATGATGTTTATTGTTATTGTGATATAAAATGACCTATATCCTGATTGAAGATTTTGGCCATATTGCCCTGCTGTAATAGCAGCCTTTTTTGTGTGGAATTTTGATAGTAAATCTGTCCCTGTATTAATTGTATAATTTAACTGTCAGGTCACTTGTCACCATGTCTCCCCTTTCTGTATAGTGTCCCTCTCTACCTACAGCTATCTGATAACAACAGAAATGCTAAACATTAATAGAGATGTAGCCCAAAATGTATTTTTAAAGTCATGCCAAAATTTAAATCATGACATAACATGTTCCCAATATTTGTGCAGCGCCCACTGTTACAGTACCAGAGGCATTGTTTCCAATACATTGTGCCAGCAGTCTAATCCATAAATCCCTGCAAGCAACTAGAAGCTAGACTCAATAAAGCGCTCACATTCAGCTGCAGCACACAAAACAGTGGTCGTTCTCATTGTTAGTCAGTGTGACAAGTAACATGTCTATACTCACCTATTTTTGTTCTCTTAAATGATTCTTGCAAAACGTTACCATCAGCCCATATTTGTCCACAGAATACATTTATACAGCACAGTTCACATTTTAAATGAGCAGTCCTATTCTGGAGATTTTCTGAGTGAATGAGATAAAGGTGAGCGGAAGAGTTCTTGGGTTAAACTTTAAACCATATGCGTTTTACATATACCTTTACATGGTGGCATGGTCGCAAGCGTCAAGAGTGGGAAAGCTTTGTCGTGCATTGGACTGAGTTGTCAAACCCTATCTTTGTCTCACAAGGGCTTTTAAGAATGAGATCTCAACCAACTTCTTTTGAAGGAGATTTTGGGGACAGTTTTAAAATGATCTAAAATAGTTTTAATGTCATTTATCCTCACAGTTTCCATATCATGTCATCTGTCCTTGTGTCTGTGTTTAGTACTTCCTGTTTTGTTCATACTGTAGCCTGACTATATTTTTTCCAGGCCGAGCTCTTATGCTCCAGGGCTCTCTATAGCCCTGAGGCTCCAGACACCAAAGGCTCAGTGATGCAAAACCTTCCGTAAAGCGGAGTTGTCTAGTGGGTCACACTTGTGTGCTCACTGAGACCGTTCATGGGACACCCACTTTCCAACACCCCTATACCCCCTTCACATTCCGCTAATTAGGTTGACGGGTGTCATGTTGTCAGGGAGCATTAAGGTCAAATTCACCTATCGTGTCACAACAGGATGCCTGTAAATACCTTATTTGTACAAGCAAGAAAGTCTAGTGTAAGTTTTCTTTTGCAGTAATAATTATGAAGAAGCTAGTCACGGGAGAATACAGCAAAAACAAGGAATTATAGGGTTTTATAGGTGTTTTTTTTCATGATTAGTATAAAATATTACAACGTTAACTGCAAAAAATTGTGTCTCCAATGACCATTGCTCAAAGCAAGCTAAAGTGTGCCTGATGGTCCACTGTGGTGGACGGATGAATTTAGCAATATTCCCACTCCCTAAAGCTCTCTGTAGGGGCTCCTGTGTGGTAGACGCACAGTATTCAACCCTTACATTTTGGACTTCTTGGAAGTAAATTGTATTTAAACATACATGTTAACATGAACATTGTCAGTAGTTGATTCGATTGTGTGACTGTTTGCTTTTCCACAGGCTAGAGAGCCAAGTCATTACGTCATAGTATACACTGTATATGTCTTTGCTTTCCCAGAAACGCTAGTGCCGACTTCATCATAATAACAACAAAGGTGGACTACATGGTCGCTCTAAAAATGTTGCTCCTGGTTTTGCGTGCCTACATCGGCATTCAAGCCCTGATTGCTACAACACATTGTGCAGCTTGTTGATTGCTTTGGACAGCGATTACAAGGTACATCTGCCATGTAGTGAATAACAGTGTATTTTGACTTGTCCTAGTAGGAAAAGCAAAGGTGTTACTAATAACATTAACAATGGCTCTGTTCTATTCAAGCTTCCTGGTATGCTGTGACAGTGAGCCACCCTGCAAATAGAACCTGAATCTGAAGCATCTAAATGGAATACTGCCTCCATAAATTTTGTAATTTGCACCTGTGCTTGTCTTTCAAATTATTTCTCTGAAAAAGCTCTGTTGCATATGCTGCAACTGCTAATTGAGCTAGCAGTTTAAACAATGCTGGCTCTGTACTGGCTAGCTGTTATTTTATTTACAGACGATCAGTGAACCACAGAAGTGTGGGGCTCATCTTCTCTCAAGCTCTCTTTAAAGACAACTAATTTCATCAATTTGAGTTTAACACCATGAATACATTTTGAAAAGACACTGTCCAAAAGTGTGCATTATTATCCTCTTGTTCAGTCTCTCTTGTCTCACCTCTCCAGAGGATGGGAGTCCCTGCCTTTATTTGACCAAATTCCTGTGAAGCACACTAAGACAGTGTCTCATTATCAAGGCACATAGTGTCTTTAACCATGGAAAGATAGCTAATCAAAGTACATTGAATTACATTCACTTAAAGTACCTCAGAGTTAGCAACTTGGCCATCCATAGACAGTGATTGTATTGTTTCCTGTTCTTGGATCGTGTCTGAAATGCCATGTGAGTAATGTTTATAGACTGTGCAGCTCTGGTTGAACAGCAGTTGATTTGACAGTCAGGGCTATGCACTTCCTTATCATGTGGCAGATGGCATTAAACTGTCTGGCCAGTGAAGCACATTGTATCTCCCTCCCATTCTTTTTGTCTTTCCTGTTGAAAGAACTACAATTCATCCATTGTACTACAGGCCTTGAACTCCTATTTTATCCCTTTTCAAGACAACATGGACTGATTAACTTATCTTTTCATGATGTGCATGCTGTGACTTCAATTGACTTTCTCTGTATTTGCATGCTACTTCACTTCATAACAAATGAATCCAGTGATATGCTCGATTAAAATGTATATCCAGACATTCCAAAGCCGTTTCCACAGCAGCACAGGAGTTTACTGTCCCCAGGCTTTTTTTAAAATTCAGAATTAAGGCATGCGGTTATGTGCCGTCAAACATTTCTCTTACAGGAAAGTAAAACCAATATTGATGTTTAATGGCTTATGATTGGTAAATATAAGCTTTTTAAATAGCCTCTGTCCTGTGGTTGATTGCTTGATAAGTGGTTGTGGTCTGCTCAATATACTACATCTCTTACAAAGAAACATGCGTGTAAGTATGTGTTAGTTTGTTTTTTTCAAACCGGTTCAGGTACTATTCAGAACACACAAACAATATTAGACTCCAAGCATGTCTGCATGTTTCCATCATATTGTATGTACTAAGCTTCTAAAAGAAAAGCTCTGCTCTTCTCTTCTGACACCTGCAAGCCTCATTAAAGGACATTTTTTTGCAAAGGAAGTTGGTGATTTAGCCAGTGCAATTTAAATTCTACTAGATACACTATGCATCAATAAATAGGATACGGAGAAAATAGTGTTGACTGTTTATAGAGAGACCTGCCAATCATTACAGTGTACCACCCCCAAGTCTGAGCATAACTCCACCTTCTTCAAAATTTGGAAAAATGCTAAAATTGGAACAGGGATCTCAGAGGGAAGCATGGAGGAGCTGAAGAGGAGAGGAGTGGGTGGCTTTGATATGTGAGGCGTTAACATTCTTTTTCAAAATTTGATGAAAAAGATGAGTCCTAACCAGTGGACTCTGTCAGCACTGGCCTTGGTTCAGAGCTTATTTGAGACATTGAAGGGCGTGTTGAGCTATTTTCAACTAATAAAATGCAGATTTGTATGCATTTGTTAAGAAATGTTATTATTAATACCAGTACTGATGTGTTACACTAGAAATATATTGGTGCTTTAAAGTTATGTGTTGTTGGCCCCAGATAGCTTCCCAGTTAGCAAAAGACTTGTGCTAGTGCATGACATTACAGAAAGACCTGGAATAATTTTTTGTAGATCGTAGGCTATGATGGACAATGTGAAAAACAATGCAGCTGGAGTTAAGGCCTTCTAAATGACACTAAACTAGGGCTGGGCGATTATATGATCCAGATCAGTGATCGCGATTAATTTATGGTTGATTACGGTTGAACTAATCTCTAGTCTCTTTAGTTTTCAGTACAGATGCTTTAAAACTGGCAGTTTAAAAACCATATAAAAACTCGTGATAATAATCGAGATTGGATATTATGAAAAAATGTATCGTGATCATTATTTTTGCCATATCGCCCAGTCCTACACTAAACACATTTCTGAAGGATAACACAGGGCAGCATTTTTTTGGCTGCAAACGCAGCAACAGAGTCCCAGTTGGTCATTAGAGGGATGGGATTCATTCCGCCCTGGTTGTGTCTACCAGCTCTAGTAGTCTGTTTACAGACATCTGGGTCACTGCCCACACCCAGTTTTCAGCAAGTCAAGTAGGTCTGGTCTTGTTCCCATTTCTTCCAAAAGGAAAAACAGTTGACCAATCAGGGTACTGAGTGTGACAATAAGAATTCAGACGTCATCTTTCTACATGGCTAGCTAGAGGCCTAGCTACATTAATGAAAAGAAGGCCACAAAAATGGCAACAAGCGTGAATGTGATCAGTACGGCTGTCAAGGTCTTTGTAAGTGGACTTACAGAAAAAACTCAAAAATCAGAATACATCTTCGATTGACGCGGAAAATGTAAACTAATCCTGGCAATCGCTACAAACAAGACATCACATGCACCTGATTGGTTCGGGAAAAACAAAAAGCAGCTAAAATAAACATGTCAGGCTGAATTTAATGACATGAAATGGCAATGCAATCTGAATAATGGATATGATAAAATATTATGTAATAATATTGGAGATAATATCTGGGCCCAAGTTCTTTTCTATATGTTTGACTCTCCCCATGAGCCAGTAGTTGTTTACATTGGCTTTCTGCCATTTTGTGCTGGGCAGTTGGCACATAATCGGTATACTAATTGTCCAGCATGAGCTAGTGACCTGAAATGGCAGCTCAGTGTTTTATATTAGGGGGGGAGTGGGTGAGAGCTGTTGGGACTCAAACATATTATTAACAAACCCAAACAATGACATGAAATTGGCTGAAAGCTGCACAGAGCTGGAGACCAGAGAGCTGCTTCTCAGTGGGATCCCCCCAACTGCCCAACCTTTCACATCACAGGAAGTCTTTTCAGTGTTTATAGAAAAGTTAGATTTAATGACTGACTGACTGACTGCATAAACAGCTTATGTTTCACACTGAGACCATGAAGTAAAGAGCTGTTAAGTTCTCTATAAAGTACCTGACTCTGATACCGAACACCATCCCCTGGCAGACAGACTTTGTATTCATCTTGTGAAGGTGAATGGAATGAACAAGGTCACTCTCCTGACATCCAGTCTCCAGAGGCTGAAGACAGTAGACTGTAGAGAAGGCATCAGATGACAAGCAACGGAAGGCAGCTTAAAACATGGTGTATAAAATGAAGGCTGGGCAACACATTGATTTTTGTCTCAAGTTTGTCCTGGGACAGCTAAGGGTCGACTGGCTGACTCCAGTGCTATAGTGGACATTAATATGATACTATGCTCTAATGACCATCTGGACTGCCTTTTTACGATCATTTCGGACCATGGTTACTTGACAGACGAATTAACAGCTGAGGACTAATTTCAGAAAATAGTCCATGAAACTGTAACTTGTCATTCCAGTTAAGGTCTAACAGTATTTACAGCAATGTTTTGTATCTTTTTATGTGGCGCTCTTCCTCAGTTGCAGCTACAGCAGAACAGTAAAAGGTGCTAATGTCACTCAAGGATGCTGAGCAGACTGCCTCGCCATGGCCTAATTCCTGTAAAGCTCCAAATTACCTCATGAATATGCACCACTGATAGTATTAGGGTCAGTGCCTGTCGGTACATTCAATATCATACAGGCTTGTTAGTATATGAGCGGCACAACGGTAGAAAACCTGCAGAACAACACTGCAGAGGTTCTCTGTATTTTAGTTGGCTGATTGCTGTTTTTATCCAGTGTCTTATTCTATCCATGTGTACACTCATCAAGCTGAGTAAGCTGAGTAATTACACTTGGATGCTACAAAAAAAGATGTGGTGTATTTCATTGCTCAGTGTTAAAAAACATTTCCCAAAACCCCTAAAATATTGCTTTTATCAGTGTTAATGCTAATATTCGCTGTTTCTATCTAATCTAGCAACTCATCATCACCAATTTGCCTATTTGAGCAAGAAATTAAGATAAAATTTGTGAATTAATAAAAGGTTATTAACCATCAACCCAAGATTCACGTTTGTCTGCCAGGTTTCTGCGTAATTTGACGTCACCTTGGCAAGTCACTTGGGTGCAGGGTAATTGATGACACTTCTGTGTTGCATAATTTACACCATTGGTCCTATAACAAACTGGAACTAACAGGTGTGTTGCTTTAAGCTGTTCTTCAAACTTCACAATAGAAATATGTTCACTGGATTGCATGTTAGGAAATGGATCAAGGAATATCAGCTGAACATACTATGGGCTGAGAAATCACAGTTTAATCCCATTCAATTTAACCACCAAGTAGCCTGCAGAGGGCCCAAAGATCCAAATCAATATTGAGAGCCCAGTTGCATCGTTGTACTTTTCTGGACTGCAATCCAAGTGGACGTTTGAATCATTTAATTATTTTTCTTTTGGAGCAAAACAAATGCATATAAAAGTTGTGCATTTGGTGTCTGAATTACCCTGTTTTATCTGTGTTAAAACAGACATGATTGAAGGAAAAAGACAAACATCAAAATGACAGTGGTTCTAAACATTGGATGGTATATCCATATTGGCAGTATACCTTCTGGAAGACACTTTAATACCTGCTGTTTCTACACTACATTAAATCCCTCTTCTTTTTGTTTTGATGAGGCACATTTTATAGCACATCCCTCTGCCAGCATATTTCACACTGTCTCTATTTTGAAATTGCCACTTGTCTAGAATGGGAAATCACAACCGTGCAGTCTTTTTAATAAGGAGAGGTATGTATGCCTTCTTTTTTTTGTCATATAAACTCTTTTTAAGCTTTTCCCAATAATTTGTATATGGAGTTCCAAAGGAGGAGCTCTCTTATCTTTTCTAAAAGAGCTTTTTTGTCTATCTCAAAGGTCTAAGCAGTGGGTGGCCATGCTCAGCACTTGGATAAATTATTCACGCAGAAAAAATGTATAAAGAACTGTTAATGGAGCTTGTCCTTCAGGGCTACCAAAGAGGACATTTATGAGAAATAAGTTTTTCTTGGCCAACAGATGCCTCAAAACTGCTGGAAATCATATTTGTTATTACGAGTCACTGAGTTAATCAAGTTTTAATTTGCCCTTGAGAGAGATACCGTCAAAGAAACATTATTTCAAAGATTGCTCAGAAAATTATAGAAACAAGACAAAAAAGGACAATGGCTTAGCCTACAGCCTAAAGGAGGAATGCCACGAGGAAGACGTATTTTCTCTATGTCAGTATTACACTTTAAAGCTTTTTCTCCTTTAGGCTTGAAAATGTTCAGAGCAGCTGGTTTAATTCAGCTGTTTTCTTATATGCCTGAGAGGAACCAGTTTTTAACTGGCTAGTCATTCAAGCGCAGGCGCTGTCCTATTCAATGTAAAACAAACAAACAGTTGGAATGGTTTAATGAATGGGTATGCTTTGCTTAAAAGTCCTCTGACTTGTTACAGACAGTGGCTTTTCAATACCTCACGTCTGTCTCACACCAACAGCGTTTTCTATAGTTGCAAATTTAAGAGGATAAGCACACAGAATATTAATCTCTGATCAAAAAATATTGATATTCTCTTCTTAACACAGTGTTTCATGGCTTACCCTTTAGTGTTTTACTTCCAGTGTAACTTGGTTGTAAAGATGATTTGGCTTGAATTTCAAAGGAAGTGTATGACTTAACAGGTGCGTGCTACCAATGATCGGCAGTGGAGAAGAAGCTTTGGTTAAAATGGAACAGTCTCCCCTCACCAGCTTGTTTAATTAGGATACAGGGCTTTCACAAGCAAGGCATTATATAGAGAGGGGCTTTGTTTTCACCAGAGAAAACTGCTGTACTCTCCTAAACAGCTGTGTAAGTGAAAACAGCACGTACCACCTGCCAGGTTTCATACCCACAGTTCAACTTTGACCTCACTGAGGGCTGACCTCTGAGCGTGTCCAATGGCATTCTGACACGCAGGAGGTGGATAACTTGTAGCATTATTGGCAGCAAAGTCATAAGCAAAGATGCAACAGGATACGGGTTATGATTCATATTGTTAGCTACATATTTGATGTTCTGATTTCAAGTCCCTGCACACCTACACATGTTCTCACTCTTTCTAGCTAATGTGACCTCTCTTCAGGGTTAAGTAAGGTGGAGCTGTGCTGGAAAGACATGAGGTCACCAAAGTTGTTGAACCCTTAGGAATGATAGAAGTGTAACACACATAAAAAAGATGCCAATGAAGCACATTCTGTGCTCGGTACATGGCCAAATCTGTTAGCTATCAGATATCAAAAAAGCCAAGTGAAGAAGCCTTTGAGATGTAGTCATGTGCCCAGTGTGTGTGTGCGTGTGTGTCCGTGTGTGCGTTTTAGGGGTGCAACAATACACAAAATTCACGGTTCGGTTCAATACTTTCACGTCAAGGTTCGATATATTTTCAATACAAAAAAAGGAGAAATGTTCATACCTTTTTTAACTTGTAATTTATTGAAAATATAAATATTTGTTGCAAATTTAGCAAAAATAAGTCCTTTTAAAATGAACCACAGTCTGATGGAGCCACACCTCACACTCATCTCCTTGCACAAAGGCGGAGGTAGCGGTCCTGCTGCTGGGTTGTTGCCCTCCTACGGCCTCCTCCACGTCTCCTGATGTACTGGCCTGTCTCCTGGTGGCGCCTCCATGCTCTGGACACTACGCTGACAGACACAGCAAACCTTCTTGCAACAGCTCGCATTGATGTGCCATCCTGGATGAGCTGCACTACCTGAGCCACTTGTGTGGGTTGTAGACTCAGTCTCATGCTACCACTAGAGTGAAAGCACCGCCAGCATTCAAAAGTGACCAAAACATCAGCCAGAAAGCATAGGAACTGAGAAGTGGTCTGTGGTCACCACCTGCAGAACCACTGCTTTGATGGGGGTGTCTTGCTAATTGCCTTTAATTTCCACCTGCTGTCTATTCCATTTGCACAACAGCAGGTGAAATTGATTGTCAATCAGTGTTGCTTCCTAAATGGACAGTTTGATTTCACAAAAGTGTGATTCACTTACGTTACATTGTGTTTTTTAATTGTTCCCTTTATGTTTTATATACGTATATATATGTTTATGTGGTGGTGTACATTAATACACACCAGCAGATGTATCAACTTAGGCTGTATAGTGAAGGCAGCCAGTGTCAGCAGTCTTGTAATTATGGCAGCTGTAGAAATATGGCTATACTAAAATGGACTAGGGTTGGGTAATGTTGGAGATGTTGTGTTCAAATAATAATTTATTAATATTGACGCATCTTGTTCCCTTCGAGTTGTTGCACGTCAGGCCTAAATCTTTTGAGTCACTGCTGGGCTCAGTGGGTGATGACTTTGTAATCTGTCTGCCAGAAAAATATGAAGCGACAAGTTGAAAACTATTTTGTGGGTTATGGAGCTGTATGAATGAGAACTTGTGAAGACAAAAGACCTTTGTCTTGATCGTAGTTCATCCATTCAAGCCCTGTTTGTGTTTGTGCGTGGTTAGTTGGGCTGAACGGTGGTGTAGTGGTTAACGCTCTTGCCTCACAGCAAGAGGGTTGCTGGTTTGACTTCAGCCTGTGGCTTTTCTGTGTGCTCTTCTTTTTGCATGTTCTCCCTTTGTTGGCATTGGTTCTCTCCGGGTACTCAGGTTTAGGGCTGGGCGATTATATGATCGAGATTAGTGATCGCGATTAATTTATGGTTGATCAGCTGTGAGCATATTTACTCGATCAAACATGGCGGATATGTGCGTGACAACAGGGAATCGGTGCAAACCTTTTCCTGCTCCATTTCCGTTTGTAAGTTGCCGGAGCAATAAACAGAATGACTGAACGTGGAGCTAAATGCGGAGCTGCATTCATTCCCCCACAGTCCAAAAACATGCAGCTTAGGTTTAATAGGTGACTCTAAATCAGGGGTGTCAGACTGATCCAGTAAAGGGCCGAGTGGCTGTAGGTTTTTGTTCCAACCAAGCAGAAACACACCTGAATCCAATCATTCAATCACCTGAACTGTCTTCACTCAGTTGATTAATTATCAGTATCACCTGTGCTCTTGCCATGTTTGGACATATATGCTGTATCAAACTGATCCAGGAAAGGGCAGAGTGGCAGAAGCACACCTGAATCCAATCATTCAATCAGCTGAACTGTCTTCACTCAGTTGATTAGTTATCAGTATCACCTGTGCTCCTGCTTGGTTGGAACAAAAACCTGCAGCCACTCGGCCCTTTACTGGATCAGTTTGACACCCCTGCTCTAAATTGTCTGTATGAGTGAATGAGATTATGAATGGTTGATTGTCACTATGCGTCTGCCCTATGATAGCCTGGAGAGCTGTCTCGGGTGTACCCTGCCTCTTGCCCATTTTCAGACCGTTTATGTTGGCTACCTTCAGGAGGACTACCACCACCCTCTGGCCTGGAGTAGCACTGACCCTGATTGCATGTAGCCAAAAAAAAACGCAAATGCAAATAATTTGTGATCCGACAAACATAGATACAGTAAGTGGCTAATCTGTCTTGGATTGTGTGTGGATTTTATCTGGATATGAATCATGAAATGACAAAAGTACACAGGGCCATACCAGAGATGGCAGCCTGTAGTTGATTGATTGAACTACTTTGTATGATGTTTATTGTTGATGTCATCACTAAATCTATACAAATGGACTGTCTGAGATTAATGGACTAAAGCAAGCAGCTGGCATAAAGTGTGCATTTTATCGTTTGTGGTGTGAAAGCCTGGTCAGTGATGCACTTTTGCTGACCGAGACTAGCACTGGCGAGCCATCCTTGCCTCATTAATCAGAGCAGGAGGGAAGGTAATGAAGACGAGACGTGCAGGGAAGCATCCAATCAGTGAGACATGGGTTTGTGCTAGCATGTCTTTCTGTTGTTGCAAATGCTGTCAAAGATAATTGACAGGAGCGATGCCACACCTGGACAGAGGGTTAGTTTCAGCTGAACCCGGCAGTATTTTCAGCACAGCTTTCCAGGAGATTTATGTCCAAGTATCCTGGGTAAATCACTTATTTATTAGTGTTTGTCACAGTGAGTCAGCATCCGTGCTGGGGGCAGGGTGACGCCCTCTCGTCCCTCCTCTGTCTACACAGTGGTGGTGACACGCCTCAGCAAAGCACTTCTCACTTAGACAGAGTTATTCCATGGCAGGCTACTGCACAGATGCACTGCAGAGAGCATAAAGAGAGCAAAATATGAAGCTCCAGCCTCAATGAAGAGAGCACTCTTCTCTCACGGTCTTATCGGCTTTGTTTCTGGAGTGCCAAGTGATTAGAATGTACAGCTGCTGCCAAGTCAACATCGCAATTAAAATAATAGTTTCCAGTAAAGCAGTCAAGTGGATGTATGATGATAAGTCTCTCTGAATAATTTAAACTGCAGATGTAAAAGCAGCTCTGGTATTTTTACTATTCCACTTGATTAGGACTTACAGCCATTAACTGCCACAAGTCGCGACTGAATTATTTGTGAACATGGAGTTATTTGTAGACTTTGCTTTGCAGGTGTTGACTACCTTAATTTATTTAATGGGATGGTAAAACGTTCTGTTTGCTGTTTTTACACAGCTTTGATCAGGTCTTACTGGTTTTACCTTGTGTAGTGGTTAGCAATGTTGCCTCTGGTTTGACTCCCACAGTTCAAAAACATGCAGCTTAGGTTTAATTGGTGACTCTAAATTGCCTGTAGGAGCGAATGAGAGCGTGAGTGGTTGTCAGTCTCCATGTATCTGCCCTGTGATAGTCTGGTGACCTGTCCAGGGTGTGCCCCGCCTCTCACCCAGTGTCAGCTGGGATTGTCTCCAGCCCCCTGCGACCCGAGTTTGGATAATCGGTTAAGGATGAAGAATGATTGGATTAATAACTCTCAATGAGTTGTGTCAACTGTAAAGATTTAACTTAAGCTTCCACTAGCTAGAGGTGTTATGTTTCCCATTAAACTGATTTTACTGGACACCTTATCCTGAGGGATATACTCACTGTATGTATTTGTGTGGAAAAATGCATTTAAATGATTAAATGAAGAGGATTGGCCAGAGTGTTCCAGAAGTGGAACAGCACAGAGAAAATCCTCTCAGCTCTACTAATGGACAGTCTGGCTCTTTCAGTCATTCATCTGGCACTATCAAAAGTACTACAGCAGTGTAGATGTGCATATTGATGTAGCACATAATCTATAACTAACATAATTTACAAGCCTTGAAGCCTTACCTGTTGGGAATTCATTTCCACCTGGATTTCAACAAGTTGTGTCTTCTGCTGCAAGATGACACTGTTCACTACAGTTTACAGTAAGCACAGCCCTCTGCTGGTTATTGCACTTGTGTCGGCTGATAAACACAGGCTGTCAGCATATTTTACATGCAGCGCGTTGCTCTTGGGTTTGTCCCACCTGAAATAGTCGGATCATTTGCATATGAAAGAGGTTGTTTGACATAACTGTTTTCCATGGTCAATGCAGTTCATGGTCAGTGCCTTTAGTCTTCTTGCACACACATAAAACCTGATTACTCTGAATGCCCAGGTTAAGATTATGGTGCACTTAAGGCATTTTCATAGTTTGCAGCAACATAACACTGGCTGAGTATCGTTCAAAAGTGTTCATGCTGCTACTGATACCATGACTTCAATACGGGTTCCTGAATGCATCTTTTATTTAATACCAAGTTTATAAATCCTATTTACCTTAAAAACAGAACTTTAATTTGAATTCCTTTACACCTACATGATACAAGCCTCACACGATCTCTGTCTGTTTGTACAATGTCGTGTTTTGTCACCAGCATTATTAGATCTCTTTAAAATAATATGTATTAGCTCACAAACACTGATGAGACTTACTTTAGTATTGAAATTTGGTGTTGAATGACAAGGTATTTTTTGAGACCCTATTCATTTATGGCTGAAAGTATTATAGTTTGGTTTCCAGGGATTATAAATAAGTAAATTGATGGATTTACAGACCACTGTAATCCATGTGTATTACTTGTATTTGTTTCAGCATAGAGCTTTTCCTGCTGCCGCAGAAACTAGTCTAGATTCTACTGCCAATTGCCAGGCTGCTTCTTTTTAAACACACCATTTTGTATCCGCTTCATTGTGTGACTTTGTGTGCGTGTGAAGAATTGAAACTGTGGAAGCAACCAGACAAAAGAGTGTACGTGGCAAGAGTAATTTAAAAGATTCACCAGTAAGTTAGTAACTCAGCTCTGTCAGTTGAATTGTGTTTATTCTGATTAAATGGAGATGTTTACACAGCAATTGCCATAACCATACTATAATATTTGCTTATGAATGCTCTTGCTGTCATTTGTACTTCTCCAGTCTGCTCATTTTTCAGCTTGGCAATTTAGATCCACATCTCACCTTCTATTGGATTATCGTCTCTGGTAATTCACTAAGCGTGGTCGCCCCCATGAGTTGGTGCTTATCAGATTTGAGCCTGCTAATTATCAGGACAAGTTTTATCACCCAGAGCTTCCAAATCAGCATCAAGGACATTCATTTCTTCACTTGGATACATTTAGTAAAAGGCCAAGTGACTCGTATCTTAATTCTTTTTAGAATCTCTCCCCTGCCAGCCCTGTATGCACTCAGGCCAAGATAATCAATTAAAACTTTAAAAAAAGAATATTGTCTGTTTTTGGGCTCCCTGCTGCACACCTTGTGGGTGTGTTGAAGGATAACTGATTTTTACTGCACACAAATGATATTTTAATGAACTTATCCTGGGAAATGGTTCACACTTAGGTGGAAGTGAGTGTCTTGCAGTTATCTAACTATCACTCATATGAGGTCAGCTTCACTGGGGACAAAAATTATGTTATTCCTGATGTTATTTGACTTGACTGAACATCTCCAGTCAAGTAGCAAAAATAGCTTTCCATCTGTTCATGTTTATCACAGGTTGATCAAATCCTCCCAGTTTGCCCCATTGGTGGCTTGGTTATCCAAAATCTGCTTTAACAGTGGGCAGTTTATGGTGATGTATTTCTACTGCTACTGGTTGATTTTAGAAACTCTCCCTCAAAGCCTTGTTTTCTGTATAACTTCATCTGTTTCCTATTGAACTGTGCAAAATATCAGCAGTCCAAACCAAATTAATTGAGGCTCCCTCTGATTTGCCAGTTCTGACATGTTCATGGTAGGGTGGCTTTACTGCGTCTTTTGCTGGCAGCCTCTCATATTCTGCTGCCTGTGTGAGATTAGCTTTCCTGATGCTAACCCAAATGTAGTCTGGTTCGTCAAATCCTCTGCCTCATCTCCAGAGTCCCAACCACATGCCAGCGTATTAAACAGGCTGCTATGACTAACAGGGCTTTCAAAGCAAACACAAGCAGGGCATTGCAGTGAGGAGGGCCATTGTTTTCAAAGCAACTACAATGAAAAGCCTCTTCTTACATCGGCAACTGTAATTTTCCACCTAACTAAATTCAACTCTACCTGATATTATTTAACTTATTGTTACTGTTGTGAAGGTCTGGTAGGGCACCATACTGACAGGTAGAAGGACCATGTGTAAAGGATCAGCTTTTGCCTAAGGTTCCTTTCTCAGCTTTAGATCTGAGGTCAAACATACCCAGAAACTTTGTTTGGATGATAGTGAACACTTACAGGGACTGTTGTCTGATTGGTGTCAGACTTTTTTCAAGGCCATTTCTTTTACACGCTCATCAGATAATATGAAAATAACTGTAGTTCTGCCTTAACACCAGCATTTAGGTACGATAAGTAATACATGCTGTTGGTAAAAGGTGATCATTTGCAGGGCTGCCACCTCGACAATTTAAATAATCTGTAGAGAATCCTATTATCACTTTAACTTTACACACAGTAATGCAGGATAACAGCTTGACTCGCTGTAAACTTTTACAAAACTAGTCTTGTCTTAAAATCCTGTAACTATAAAATTGTAGTCTCACAACCCATAGTCTATCAATCTGACAATGATATAGCCTTTGGGAGCATCAACCAATATATCTGGGGTATTTTCAGGTGTAGCCACCAGATTTTGGGATAACGAATATCAGGGCCAAGATTTCCTCTTCTATAAACTCGTCATTGATAACAGATTAATTAAGTGTTTTCTATCCAGACAAAATTTAAGCTAATCTCTATAAACAGATATATACAGATGAATAAATAAAGAAGAAAATAAAAAGCCAATTGTAACCAGACAATCATGGCTGGGTTATTTTGCACTCCACATGGACTGTTTACCTGTTTTCAGATTAACAAAACTAAATGGAGATACTTGTATTCTTTCATTGAGGCTTTTACCTCTGGCGCTGACTGTAGCGAATGCAGCTAAACTTGCTTGATGTAGACAGGAGAGAAGCTTAGGGGGGAGCTAGGATTTTATAACTGAAGCACCAGGAGGCACACTTTTTTTAGGCAAGGGCATTAAAATGAGAGTCTTAAAGGGTAAATTTGGAAGTCAAATATTCAGCCTACACTGGTGACTTAGACTCATTTTGGGCCCTAATAATTTCTGAAGGGTTTAAAGTGTTTTAGGGATTTTTAGTAAACAGCTCTGCTTGATGTAATATTATGTTATAATGTAGCTATATGAAAAAGAAATAAATAAAAAATGTTGGCTTTACAAACTTCAAAATGAGTTGCTGCACCAAGTCAATGCATTTCTATATTTAGACAGGGAAATATTTTAGAACATATTTTAACCACCTAAACAAAAACCAAAATGGTTTCTGTATATGCGCACGCTATATTTATATTTACGCTGTATGTCCACAGACTGATTGTAATAATATGGCAGGTAACACAATGACTAAGAACCTCATACAATCCCACTATAAGAAATCAGAATTTAAAAAAATCCTGATTTTAAAATAATCCCTTGAAGTAGGTCCCACTTCCACAAGTCGGATATGTTTTAACAATGAATATAAAGTTGTAAATGGAACTGCTTTCTTTTTTTTACCTGACGAGGAATTTGTTTGTTTACATGTTAGTTGCTGTTGATGCTGCTGTTTAACTTTTTTCTTGCTCAAGGACACTTTGAGAGAACAGATGGTTTCCTCCAGGATCAAACCTGTAACCTTTGAGTTGTGTTGAGTGACCTTTCAGAGCAGTCTCTCTCTTATCAGCAGGCAACCCTGCTGCTGGCTCTACTGCTTCACATTGACAGCTGCTTCAATTGAGTATAAAGACTAGATGCAGCGTAGATAAGAGACATTCATCGCCAGTTGCAATATGCAGGCTGCTAAAAATCCATGTGAATGCTGCCAACTGCTGGTCATAGTCCCCCTGTGGGAACAGTAGTAAACATAGATTTCTCCACTCTAGCCTGGACATTGCTGCTAATAGGGTTCAAGGTTGTTGCAAATGTTGAATGGGCTATGTAGAATGGGGCTTGGTACAATCAGAGGAATGTTGAGTAGAGTTCTTGCCTCATTAAACAAAAAACACTGGTTGTCAGTGTAAATGTCAGGGTCTGACAGAGGCTTGGTAAAGTTACTGTTGAAGAGTGAGAACAGAGGATCTCAGAATAGGCGCAGCATGGACTCAAAGATGAGTCCATGATTAGATACCTGATTGAATGTGCGTGAAGGAGTTTGACATGACTGATAAAATATGTAGCTTTTAGCGGGGTTGTTTCCAGGTTTTTTACCTGTGTGCTGCACACTACAGGAAAGATTTTCTAATTTTATTACAGTGAAAGGTAATTGTCAGACTGTGTGACTGAATCATCTGATTAAATTTAAAATAAAGATGTTATTGGCAGTCTCCAGTGATGATGCATACAATGTAACACGTCTGCATCTGCACAGATAAACCTGGTTCCTTTACTGAATCCTCTTTTTAATTGGAAATTGATTTTGCGCTATACCAAGAATTACTATTGAATTTCAATCAGTGCTGTGCATGAACGCATCCTGTATGACACTGACGGAGGTCTGTAGCTACTGCTGCTCTGCTATTGTGTTTCTTTCACTGCACAGCCTGTGCCTGTTCACACGAGCGCAGGCAGTGCACTGATTAGCCGTGGGGTAGTGTTGCGGGGTGGGAGTGTCGCTTAGATGGCCCATTTGTGTGACGTCTTTAACCCCAATGCAGTACAAGTAGACTGCACAGACAGACAGTAGAAATCACATTGTCTACAAGAAAGAATATTGAGGCTTTAACTTCCAGCAAAAAGAAACCTGAAATAAAGTTTTGACACTGTCTCAAATTTCAGTGCGTTCTCTGAGCACTGCCACAGATAGAGCTGCAGGCTGCTCGGGTTGTTGAGCCTTCAGGTGGTAAATTAAGTTTGTGGTGGAGAAGCTCTGTGGGGATTTAATGCCCTCTTGACACGTCAGCAGAACAAGCTTTACAAATTACTACTCTGCTGTCCATATCAGGAACCATGGCATTGCAACATACTGCTGACATTCAGCAAGGCAGTCAGGCACGCTGCAGAAAAGTGTCCATGGAAAGTTGAATGCTGTTGCTGGGAGCTCCAAGAACTCAGCCAGAAGTGCCTTGGAGACAGCATTGCCTAATTTGCATATCAATGTGTTTGAATAGTCTGTGTTTTCTATTGAGGGAGAGGGGCTGTGGTCATCACACATTCTTTGTAGTGTTAGGTGGAAAACTCAGGACTACTTATGCCTCATTTCCAGTGCCATGGTATAGAAACTTAACTCTACGTGACTCACCGTTAGTTCCAGGTACATGTCTAGATTTCATTTTCATTCACTGCAGATAACCCTGTCAATCTAGGTGAGGTTCTTAGGTAATTGTCATGGCAACACCACATGAAACTGCCCTGACATCATTTTCAATGCAACACAGCTCTCTCTGGATGCTTTAATCAGCATCCAAACAGGAAAACATCCACCCCAGGTAAATTGACCGTGGTATGGTTCTGCGGGCCGCCATTTTTAAAAACCTTGGTCTAGCAAAAAAATACTTCAATGCAATGTCACTGTTTAAGGTAGCATGGCTATTTAAAACTGGCCTGTTTGTGCACAACTCGTAGTCTTGTAGTGATGGTCAGTGGTGTGCAGTGTTTCTGCTCGTATTGGCACAGCTCGAACGAGAGGGTACCAAAAAAAGGAACCAAGTTCAACTTTTGTCAATGAGAAAACAAAAAAAGAGAAGCAATAGCTCATATGGAGTATTTAAGCAGCTATTGTATTGATTGCCATGAAATCTTCATAGTCCCCTGAGGATGAAACCTACTGACCTTGGTGACCCCTGATGTTTCCCCTGGCAACACCATTGACAGGTTGATATGTGATGTTTTCAGACAAATGTTTCAACAACTAATAGATGCTGATGTCTTTGGTACAGACATTTATGTTTTTCTCAGGATTAATCAAAATGACTTGGGTGATCCATTGTCAGGTCTAACAATGGTGCTTTGGTCACAATTCGATTCTGTCACGATTCGAAGGTGCCAATTCAATTTGTATCACGATTCTTGATAATTGCGATTCTACAAGTATTGCAATTCCATATAATCAATAATTGCAATTTTACTTTCCTTCTTAAAAAAACAAACAAGTTCAGTCATACACTTCTAGAGATGATAAACCATGAATGTTGTTGCCATATAAACAATACACATCAGTCTGTGTCAGTCAGTCCAGCAGCTGACATTTATTACAACTGAGAGAAAATGAGGTACATAACATGTACAGCATTTTTTAAAGTTTACAGCTTCAAAATTAATTGAAACATCCACAGAAATGTGGGCTAGTTATAATATAATAAACTTAATGTAATGAATTGTTTAATATGTTTTTTTCTGGACATGGATATGATGTAATGTAATCGTTTCCAGAAAGAAAAATCGATTTTTAAAATCAACCCATAAAAAATCCTGATATGTACATTAATCCATTTTTTCCCACCCCTAATGATAACACACTAAACTAAGATGATTTAAGCATTCAGCACAAAGCACCGCTGTGTCTGTAGCATAACTGTGGACTCTTACTCTTTTTTCTGTTGTTGGTTGACTCCATATGTGTAATGTAGTTAATAATATAGTATACTGTAGATGTAACACCAGTTCTTAATCTTCAACTGCCTTTGACATTATGATCACAGTGTTTTAAACCAACTGTCAGATTTTCACTTCATGATTATTAAGATCAAAATAATTTATCATAATGATATTGTTGTAGTATCAGTTGAAAAATTTAAAAAAGCAGTCAAATTCATCTTTGAATTAATTTAAACTTACATACACTCATATTTTAAGTGTAATTTGTCTCTTTCTTTTTTTTGACAAATTACAAAAAAATGAGTGTATTGAGGTGGAAAGAGAGTCTGTTACCACAACGGTACAAAAGCATACAAAAGAAGAAACAGATATGATTAAAGAAGCACTACATTATTAACACAATACTATCATATGTGTATTGTTAACATGATGACAATATTTTGCATAGTTGTCCTCAATACCAGTCAACTCAACAGTCCTAAACCAACCTAAACGACAAATGCGTTAAAATGTCTAAAACTGTCCTCACATTAAACCATATTTTCTTGGAGGCACATGCAGGATGTGTCGATTCAGTGTCTGCACCCAACATTAGCTTACTGCGACAACAAGAAACTGAAAGACTGCTGGAATCTGGTGATAAATAAGGCAGTATTGAGCACAGTGGATTGCTGGTGCACTTTAAATTCAGGCCTGGCGGGCGGCCACCACTGGACACACTGCTTTGTATGTGATAAGCAAGTAGTACAAATTGCTAATAGCTGTACAGTTTAGACAATACATGAGCTTATTGGCTAGTTTTGTTTTCTTTTTTTGCTTATCACGTTTGAGAAATAACTCCCCAGTTAATCTGAATGGACAGTAAGTACTGTAGCAGGAAAGTCCCCAAATGGCAACGCTGAAGACAGAGTTGACCGTAAACACAGCACAATGCATGTGTTCTGTGACATCATGCATTACTGTACTGAGTTAAACAGAAACATGAACAACTGATGACTTTGATTATGCCAATGCCACTGGTTGATCACTTATAATAATGACTTGTCCACTAGTAATAAAAGGCCAAATATTGAGTGTGTGTCTGCTGCTGTTAATGATGGCAGGAGTTAGGAAAGGTCACTAACCCGTGTCACACACCATCTGTTGTTTGGGTCTCAATCTCAAACTGCTTTTACCTCAGTCATGAGGGAATTACACCAGAAGATGATAATAGATATCCACTGCATACATTAGGCCTTGTTAAAGCTTTTATGTCTGTATTTTCTCTTTAAATCATAGCTGCAGTGTCGTAAAAGTAGAAGAGGTCATGTGAGTGAACTTCGCCTTTCTAGTATTGATTTTATGTAGAGGGATTTGTGTGCATTTAAATAACTCCCTCGTACTTCAGAGCTGCTCTGTGTCTCAGGGACTTATGCATGAGATTGAATCTGCTGGGAGAGAAAAAAAGTAAGACACAGACTTAATGGGATATAAGCTAATTTTTTATGTCAATCCATATGCAGTGGCATCGATGTGGCACCTGATTTTAATTTAGTTCTGACACAAATATGAATTAGTCAAAATATTATTCATTTTATGTAGTTTTTTCGTCTCTCATTTTGAAAAGGACTTTTTTTTAATGTCTGCTTAAGCCTTTCGAGGCTGTCCAATCTTAGATGTGTACAGTTACCATGGTTACAGGTGTTGTTCACATCTATTGCAAGGTTAGTGGAAAAGGCTCTATTTACTTGTTTATTCCAGGTTCATACACACAGTGTCCATGTGGCTGTGCTCTGCAGTAATATAACAGACTGACTCGCCTCATTCAGCTGTCTTTATGAACACAACTGCTCCCTCTCCGCCATTCCGGATCATCTGGCGTCTGAAAGTTTTAAGTCTCAAAGTCTCACCCACATACTGTACTGCTCTGCCTTTATCGTTAGCTTACCTTTAATACATTTCAGTGCGGCCTTTATATTTTCATAGTTTGTCCCAGCTGTTTTGTTAATGTTTTTTGCCTAATGTTTGCAGCATTGTTTGAGTTTTGCCTCCTTTTTAACTGCTTTGTGTTAACAGTTTGTTAATACTACTGGCAGAACTATCAGTGTGTCATAAACTGTTAAATGAAACATTTTCTGACACAAACCTGATGTAAGTCACGATCTTGGACTCCGGTGAGAACAACTTTGTCATCAGTAATACTGCCGTCCTGATGAAAATGAAGGATGTTTACTGTGTAGAAACTATTCAGTCTGATTTTTAATCTCCTCGGAGCTCAGGCTCTGTCCTCTCTCAAGGTCGGCCATTTTATTGGTTTTCTGCTGCATCAGGTATTTGTGGGAAGCTCAGCCTGCTTGGCCCTGCCTGCCTGGCATACACAAACTCACTTCCTCTTTTAACTAATGCACACACTTGATTCCTTCTACGCACAATAACAAAAGAGATGTGCGTTTTCACGCCCACAGCATGTGCATGCAGGCACTACCACACCAAAAACACTCACTTAATGTCAGATGGGTTGAGCTCATGTCCTTTTTGTGCTGCTTGGGAGCTGTTTGTGGGTGATTTAACAGCAGGAGTTTACAGTGGCCCAGGACATGAGCTGAATTTCAACATGTATCCCATGTCCACAGCCTCGTCCTGCCTTCATGCTCATGTCACACCATTCAGTTGTTCATAACAATCGTTATCACCTTGCACTAAAGTTGTCTAGTCAGTGCTGGTGGGTTTAACCCCTTAGCGTTCAAACAACCAGCCGTAGAGGGCTCAGTTTTAATACTACAGAATACAACTAGAAATAAAACATTTACAATTCAGCAAGGGAAAACATGACATGGCCATTTTCAAAAGCATCCCTTGACCTCTGACCTCATGATATCTAAATGAAAACGGGTTCTAAACTACACAGAATTAAGACTTGTGGCCATAGCCGTTTCATTATACTCGGGCCATTTTATGGAAACAACAACTTGACGTAAAATGGCGTGTTGTGGCCTCTGGGATAATCTCAGCCTCATGAAACTTTACTACTACAAACTAGAGACCTAGAGCTTTCAGAGGCTTTGCTATGTGTTTTCACAATAAGGTGGTTTATCAGATGTTTCCAGAACAGAAGTGCTCGCCATCCAATCTCCAATGCAATTCTGGCAGAAATTAAGTATCAAAGTATCAAAAGTTTATAAAACCAAATCACAGCATGGATTTTTCCATGGTGTTCCATTGAATTTAGCATCCAATTTATGTAACCAAATTGCCTCCTATATGCCCATCATAATGTTCTAAGCCCTTCCCCGCACCCCAACACACCTACAGGACCACAGACATTGACATTCTTTCCACTCAGTCTTACAGGCAGCAGGTCGATGTTATTATTCTTTAGATGATCACAGGTCGAAACAAGGTGGCACATTAGTTTCTGATTAGTCCACAGGGAGGCTTATTCACTCATGATTCATACAGTTGTCTTGTTATTTTTAGAACCAACATCTCTGAATCACTTTGAATGAAAACTTTTTAATGATTTCAGAGGAATTCCCGTACAGTGAAAAGAAGAAAAAAAAAATTAGAGTAGATGTATTTGAATGACTATATTTGTAATCTACCTGTCTCATATTAAAGGCAGTATGTATGTATGTATGTACGTTATGTTTTCATTTAAACTGCACAATACAGAGAGCCCTGGGGATTACGTATGCACTGCAAGTCTTTGTCAGATGTAGAACCAGCTGCTTCAGTGTGGCCTGTGAGGATCCTCTCCTCCCACGCTTTCTCCTCCTGCGCCCCCTCCCACCTTCCCTCCATCTCTCTCCTCTTGGCGTCATCCTCCTGGGATTACAGTGCCTAGCCATTGACTGCTACAGAAAAACAGGCTGTATGGACTTTTCTCTTGCCTGTTTTATTGGGTCATTCCTGCTGTGATACTGTCGTCTATTTTCGTCTGCTGACAGTGTCACATTTGGATTTCATTGGGAGGTTGTCATGCGGTGGGTCGTGTTATAGCAATAATGCCCGAGAGGGTGTTCTCTGCCATGATTATGGGTGCACTGATGATTCATTGGGTAGGAGATGAGCACTGTCGATAGTCCCAAACTAAGCTTAATCACGGCTTTGAACAACAGATAACAACATATGCACTGTGTGAAAAGTAATGTGCGTACAAGAGAACAATGATAATCATCATCATATCACGAGAAGGGATGCCAACGTCTAGTTGGTTGTGTAGTTGGTAGAAACCTCCTCTTAACTTAATTATACCAGAGAGTGGGAGAACTGTCCTTTTGAAAGTAGTTGCACACTTGCACTTTACAGCTGACACAGTTAGTTGATTAATTGTACGGTTAATGGAGAGAATGATAATCCTCAGCAATTTTGTTAATCGATTAATTGAAGTAAAAAGCAAGATTTTTTTTTTCAAATGTGTGAATGACATTTGGGCTTCAGGAAGTTGTCTTATACTGCTATAAATACCTTGGAGTGCACCTGGACAAAAGGCTGGAGTGGCCTGGTAACCAGACATAAAGATATAGACAACACCTGTATGAAATCATCTATAGGTTTCCAAAGAGCCGAAATTAAGCTCAAATGGGGTGGCTCCCATGGCTCCAGCTGTCGCTATCTTGTCAGTGCATGACTCTTCCTAAACTATGTATTAACTGTGAATAACCTAAAGCTTCCTCAAGTGGCCAGTTAAGGAATTGCTAACGTTAGCAGGTTAGCGTTAGCAGGTTAGCGTTAACAGGCTAGCGTTGGCTTATAACAAAGTCCAAAACGTATACAGATGACGTGGCTCTTGAGCCCATGGAAAAGCAACTGGACTTGCTAACTGGACATACAATTACATTGTGATTACATAACTTCTGACACAGTGGGTCACATCTGTTTAACTTATAACATATACACATCTTCATTGTGTTCACCTTACTGCAATTTGCACACTTGTGTGCATGCTAGCAAGTGAACATAACTTGACTTCTATATTAATAATTATGGGTAACATGTGTTTTTGCACTACTCTTTGTACCCTGTGGTTCATGCATGTGCTGCTGCTCTGACATGTTGTGTGTGCGTGTATTTGAAAGAAACATATAGTGAGTTTTCTATTGCATAACATGCTTGTGTTTTGGATGTTTGTGATTGTGTTGCTTTTATTAGTCCCATAATTGTGAGTGAGTGAGTGAATTGCAAGAAATGTAGATTGGAGAGTAATGATTAGTGCACTTGAAACCAGCATTGAGCTTGTCTTATTTTAAGTCGGTGAATGGCTGGACACAGTGCTTTTGTAGATGAGATAGAAAAAATAGCATTTTAAATAAAACATGGATAGGCTGGAACAAATTGATTGGACCATTGATATTCTAGGTTGAAATAGAGAGCTCAGGGAGCACAGTCACCACAGGACATCAGGGCAGCCAATGTTGGTGTTTAACTGTTAATTCACACAGGAATGTGTGTGCCAGAATCTCCATGTGTTAACACCAAAGTGAAACCCTGCTTTGCAAAGCTCCATCAGCATGACTTATTTGATCTACAGACTTCACTCACAATTAATGATTTTTTTCTTTCTCCCTGTTCTCTCCTCCTTCTCCCATGCCAATCTTCCCATTCGTTTCCCTCTTCTCCCTTTTCACCACACAGCCTTGTCTCCTCTCTCATTATTCCCCACTTTTTTTCCCTTGTCATCCTCCCTCTTGCCTCTACATGTGATTTCTTTAATCTCATACGTATTTCTCCCTCCTGATCTACCTCTTCACATCCTGCTCTTCCCCTCCCTCCCCTTCCCTCCCTCTCCCCTCCCCTCTCTGCTTCTCTGGCAGGCTGCTCATTGCAGTGAGTCAGTATCATGGAGGCAGGCAGCGGGGCTGCCGCAGCGGTGGGGAGTGCAGCGCTAGGACTGCTGGGAGCCACAGCCACGTCCAGCCATGACATCTTGGACAGGTAAGAGCACTGGATGAGGCTGCCGCACGCCCTCAGGAGCAGACTGCCCCGTTTTCCATCAGTCTGAAGAGAGGAGGAAGAGTGTGTGTTTGTGGAGAGAAGGACCACACCTCAGGTTGTAGTTTGGTGAGCATGCTAGTTTGTTTATAGTCAGAGTTGGGGGCATGGAGAGTATGCGAGTGTATGTGCGTGTGTGTCTTTTTGTGTGTGTGTGTGCACCTATCCTCTGATACTCTCTGTATCATTACTCTCACTGTATGTGAGACAAATGCTCAGGTTTTGACAGTTGTATAATCTGGTTAGTGCTTGTAGCAGCGCCAGTGTAGAGTGTGCATGTGTGCGTGCATGTGCCGGAGTGTGTGTTGATGATAGAAGGGGGGTGTTACTTGGCTTCCTCTATGCCTCAAGGAGAAATGACACCAGGGTATGCGCATGCAAGGGGAGGAGGGGGGAGGCATCGGTAGACGTGTCTGAGCGCTATAGCTGAGCCGATAGGGTGAGTTTGCACAGTCACCACCCCACCCCCTATTTAACCCCCACCCACACCCCGTCAGCCCATAGCAACTGGGTGACAGCCATCATTAACCGTCACCGCTGGAAACCCCTCATTCAGATTTCCTTTACTGACGGAGCCAGTCAACCTCCAGCTTCAACAACCACCGAGGGGCCGAATGTATCGGCTTTCAGCTAGTTACGTCATTGCTACAGCTGTACACCAACACCCACATGCCCGTGCATTGTCATCACACACACACACACACCTTCAAGCATGTACATTCACAAAAACACATGGACTTGTGTCCAATACATGCTTCAAAGGGATGTTTTAGGACAGATATTGCTGTGACATGCAGGCGATAAACGCACACACAACAAACAGCCATTAATCTTTACAGTTATGGGTTCCTCTGCATGTTTCCCCGTGCACGGTCAGCTCTCTCATCAGCTATCAGGTGCTGTTGGGATATCACTTATCTCCTCTACATTACAGTTGTTACACTCTCTGCCAGTGAGGTATAACTAATCTCCAACACGTCCTGGGGATCTCCTTTGACACATTGTACAATCAGTGATGGAAATTAAGACTGTGACTCATTTAGTCATTTCCTTACTATTTCTGTTAGTCACCACTCACATTCAGACTTCACCAGCCTGCTCTCAAATACACTGAAATATACACGTATAGCTGTTCCATGCTTTCAGGTAGCCAGTGGCTTCTCTGGCAGCGTGACGTGGGTTTATTCCCACTGCTGGATTAGTGGTGTGTGTATGTGTGTGTGTCGATGACTATACACATGTGTACATCTGTCTGTGTTTTTGCAAATGTGTGCCACTGTATATTTTTTGAAGGTTGGGGGAGGATTACAGTTAAAGCTCAGCCACTCCACCTGCCCCATACACACCGCCTACCCCCCCAGTCCTGAACTGGGTCTAAATCCTGCGCCGGGGTTACCATGGCAGCAGCAGCTTAGCATACATCAGACATCGGTTGAACGTACTACAGAGTGAGTGAGTGAAAAGAGGAGAAAGGAGGAAAAAAACATGGGTTGAAGAGAAGGATAAAGAGGAGGAGCAGAAATTAAATGGGAAATGGGAATGAGATGTTTCTCTTCTACTCAGCTGTTCAGTCACGAACATGCACATATGAGGGTGTGTGTGCTCGGTTCTTGGCCATTGCAGTAGATTATTTCTTTTATCAGAGAGGACGTTGGGCTGGGGCTAGTACATTCTAAAAGTTGTCCAGTGAGTTCTGGTGGACAGGGGTCCAGGACCAGCAGCCAGGACTGAGGAGGGCAAGAGGAGGGCAATAGCTGATACTGGGGAATGAAAATGCTGTGAGACTATATACAGTTACGGGCAGGATGCCCTGAGTAAGCTAAACAAGTGCTTTTTCTTTTACTTCATGTTTGAGTCTTCTGACTACAGGCTGAATTATCTTTATTTTTGGGTGATATGGCCAAAAACCCTCACCATGGTTTATACAACTAAATTACCATACTAAAATGTGATCATTTTCTTCTTTGGAAGCAAAGGCTACAAACATAAACACCACCTTATAGGAGGCAACACTTATAACAATAAAGCACATTTTTTTCCAAAATGTAAACCTAAATGTTCCTAAAGAGAACAATCAGTGGCACAAGTTTTAAGGTAATGAACACCACTTTGTTTGTCATAATTTGTCATGCTAAGCATCTGCTCATAGTTGTATTAAGTCATCTGTGTGAGTCTGTGGGACAACACTGATTATGTCATAGTGATGTCATCATGGTTTGGAGATGACACATTTCTAACCGGAAGCCTGGTTACAGACAGGAGGTGTGGAGTTTGAAAGATGTGGGCATTTCTAATGAAACTCTGCTCTGTAGTGCTGCATTGATATTGTTGGTCATGGTTTATTTGAGCTCTGACAAATAGCGGAAAAAAATTAAAGGTTTCAAAGATTCCACTTTGAATGTCAAAGCTTTTAAAGGAGGTCAAGGTTTTTTTTGACACTGTCGGTAGATGATTTTTGTTAGATTTTGTCTTCGTTACTGAGTTCCACAAGTATTTTTACTCATTGTCACTCCACAGAGTGAACTGCAGCTCTTTGTATTCTCAAGATCCTGTAATGATTTTATAATTTAAATGTTGGACTGGGTTTAACAAAATTGAATTTCTTTCAGACATGTAAAGTTAACACAACCTTGATCTGCAGTCAGAGCTGCAGCTCATTCAATTTCTGAATAGGAAGCAAGGAGGGATTTTTGTAGCAAGGAACATAAATCATTCTTTTATTAATTCAACCTTGTAACATGAGTTCAACGTTTAGATCACAAATGTTTAATCAGAAGTTATTATGAGGAGAGACCTCCTGATTAATATTTGTATGTATTCTGTAACCACCAACTCCTTACACTGCACCTGTGAAAGATAAAGTCATGTTGCTCTTTATGTTTTGTTTAAAGTGACAAAAAAAATGTCAAGGCATTTCTTTACATTTTTATTCAAAAATCAAGCAGAGAAATAATTATTAAGACATCAAGACATATTTCAGTTTAGTATGTTTTTAACCTCATTAACATGTCCATATGGTGTTTTATTATATGCTACATGACATATCATAAGCGAAATAAACAGTTGGGAAACACTTTGGGACAATGATGAACCAAAGACAGTCTCTAAATCCTGTATTTATGCATCACTTAGCTTGGGAAAGAATGCCATCAACTTACGTCATGGGGCTTTCTATAGTCTTAGCAGAATGCTATAGCGTAAAGAGCGGTATCAGAGGAAAAGACAAGTAGCTATTCATTAATATTTTGTGAGCTAACAAACAAAACAAGTACACTACACTTCACTTTCTGATATGTTTGCTAGTTACAGATTTTGGTACAGGTTTCACCTGAGTCAAACATGTATGGCTGAATCCCTCTGATGGTAAATAGTCCAGATGTGGTGGGAGTGTCCTGCCTGAATTGCACCTATTGTTTAACGTGAGCGCTGAAAGGAAGCAGGCAGCATTTCCCGATGCGTTCATCTCCTGTTTATCCTATTTAAGCTCAACCATGTGTGGCTGAGTCTCTCCCATTTCTCTTCTTAACGGAGAAGATGAACCAGACACCAAAGCTATTGCTGCAGGTCACAAACTGGCTCCCCATCACCACTGCGCACTGCCCTGTTTGCTCACCGTTCTGCTTAGCCCAAGCAGGGCAGGGGAATTCTCTCGAAGAGTAGATGTGCTTTCAGTTAATGTACTTCTTAAATATGAATCCATGTCTGGAGGAGGAGTTTAAGTACAACTGTAACACGACAGTATGCCAATGAGCTTGCTCCTTGTAGGACGGTACCAGTTCATTAGGTTACTGGTGTTAATATCTGGATAGCAGAACCTAATAGAAACAACAATAAATGGATAATTGACTCCTTTTTAGTCTGCTGTGCCATATGCTGGACAGATAAACTGCCTCAGTGGGATAGGAGCTAAACTGTTGGCCGATTAGAGAGACTTCCAGCCAGTGGATGAGATCCAGAACATGCATAAGGTTGAAATCCCGTGCATTGCCTACTAATCTAACTCCCTGTTTTGCTTCTCTCTGTATTTATGTTTGCTTGTTGCTTTCCAAGGCTTTCCCTGCACAGTGGAAATGAAACATGTGCAGGGTCCACAATAGATTTGACTTTTGATTTTTTACTCAGGACAGGCTACAATGAACTGACTGTGATGAGTCATTTCTGATGTGTTCACTGGGAAACGATTTGAGGAAAATAATTGCCATTTTTCTGTGCAATTGTGATTGTAATCATTTTGTGTACAAGATATATTGAATCCTGGAGGTACTCACTTGGTACCATGTGCATTGACTGTCAGACTCTGTTCACCAGCTGTCTGTCATTTCTTCCTTCTCAATAGAGCCACTGACATGGGGCAATTACTTAGATTGTAGAAAAACAGGCTCATACTTGATGTTTTTATGAACAGCAAAAACAACACCCAAATGCATCTCTGCCTCTACAAAATCATCTTTGAGTGACTTGTAAAGACACCAGCATGCAAAGAGTAAGAAAATAAACCAGGCAACAGCCAAGGCTTTTCTTAGGTCATAAATCTACCAGTTACGATTGTCATTACAGCCAATGAATTCAGTGGTTGAAGTCGAAAAAGCAGGTCTTGCTATTTGAAAATTTCACTCTTTCAAATTGTAATTTTGCCACTTATACCGGTCCAGGTCGCATAGATTTCTCTAATTATTTTATAGTAGTTATTTACTACCTCTAAAAACATCTTTCTAATCATGAATACTGTGAATACACAGCGTCAATGGTGCATTTTTCTGGCTCATATCTGCCCTCCGGGTTTTCCATCATACTTTCATACTCAATATAGTATTAAAGGTCTTTAAAATTCTTAATTTAACTTTGTGAACCCTACAGAAACCCTGGCTTGACCTCCATTTCCCTCCTGTCGTGCAGGTTAACAAAGCCATCCCCTGTCATTGATCGAATGTCTTTAGCTACCCGAAACCAAGCTTGAATTTCACCCACAAAAATTCTGCTGTCATAGCTTCAGCCAGGGGCAGCCAGCAGGAGCTATGTTCATTACAGCAATATGCACCCTAAAATAAGTTTTACTGGTCATTCTTATGATATTGGATAGCTTGGCCTAGATTTGCTTCTGTTCATGTACTAGTATATCTCCCAGAGCAGAAAACAACATCCAACGCTGTTACCATGCTGTAGTTTTCAAGCTGCTTTATTAATCATGAAAAGTGAATTGGTTGTTTTTTTTGGTGGTGGGGTTGCTGGATTAGATCTTTTAAAGTTAATCTTATATCTGTATAAAAGCTCAAATGTTCTCTGAGGCTATCACGTCAAAGTAAATGTCATGAGAGCAAAATCCAGAGTTTGCAACATTCATGCTGACAGTTGTTGAATTGGTATACAGAATCAACCCAGCTGAACATCTGTGTGAACTCGGGAACACAGTCTCTCCTGCCTTTGATTTACTGATCATTAATGCCAAAGCAAGTCGAACTGTCAAAACTTACTATGATGAAACTTATTTCCAAAACAAAAAAAGTAGGGTAAACAAATTGTGACGAGCATGTGAGAAACAGTTGCCACTGTGTATAACATACTTGACATAACAGATTTATTCCAGATGATTTATCTTAGCTGAACCACACTTGGAAATTTGAATCCTTTCTTCAGACAGCCAATTCAAGGAGAGAAGGTCTTTCAGTAGTTTATTCCTTGTGGATAAATTATTGACTACAAAAAACAATCTCAACTTAACCAAAACACTATTTAATTCTTGTAGAACAGAACATGAGGCACTACACCCTCCAGCCTTTAGTCACCACTCATTGGCTATCTCTTTCATCAGACCAGTGCCATGATATTCTCTGGAGGGTATTATTGGCAGTTCTAAAAGTGGCAAGTATCCATGTGTGTTCAGTCCAGTACAGAAAACATGCTATGCTCTTAAGAGTTGCTCTTATAAACATTGATCACAGCCGCCCAAACTGGCAGCACTTGTTGCCTGGGATTGGCTGCCTTTATTCATTTCTTGCCTCCTAAATAGATTTGTGCTGTTTATTAGGTTTCAACTGTCAACTGTCAGCTGCAAATAAAAGCTTGTGATGTGACTGGCTATGATCATTTTTGCTTTCAACTGCCATTCTGGACTCATCCTTTTGTCTGCAACTGTCAGATCAATGATCTGTCACCAGAAACACACACACACACATCTTACAAAATGCATTATCAACCTGCCTAGGATAGAAAGGACTAAGGAACCTCAGTGTCCAACGAGCTCTAAAGCCAGATAGGACTTGCAAGGGTGCGTGGCCCTTTGGAGTTTGCTTATCCAGTCTACATATGCCTTGTGGACTTGAAAAGGCTTCCGACTGTGTCCTTTTGGAAGACCTGTGGCAGACATCCCAGGAGTTTGGTGTACAGGGGTCGTTACTACAAGCCATATGGTTCTTATGTAAACATAGTGTGAGCTGTAGCTATATCAAAAATGTTTTAAGTGGGTGTTGGGCTCCCCCAGGGTAGTCCCTTTTCACCAATACTGCTTATGGTCTATATTGAGAAGATCTTAAGGTGCAGCCGGGGGTAAGAAAAGTGTCTGATTTAGGGACCTTCTAACTATTTTGCTGCTCTTAACAGATTATATGGTTTTGTTGGCTTCATGAGGCTCTGTTCTTCAGGATGACAGTCAGCACCTCTAATATCCCTTTTCTTGCGAACCTCCTCAGTACCTATTTGCTTTTCCATAGTCTAGAAAGCCACGTGATTACATCACTGTATATATATTTGTAAACGTCTCCGCTTTCCCAGAAACACTACGCCAACCTCAAGCATAGTAACAAAGATGGTGGACTGCATCGACTGCTAGGAGAAATTTTGTCTCCTTCATGGACCACTTTGATTTCATGTCCATAGTGAGGCTTGAAAATGTCGGTCACAACATTATTGTTGGTCTTGTTAGTCACAATAACTCTTGGGCATCTGTCCACAAATTAAGGTAAAATTCAGCATTTCTGATCAGAATGGCTCCTGGGCTTCTTCCTTTGGAGGTTTTCCCGGGCGCACCCCAAAACATAATGGAGAGAGATTATCCATTTCATCTTGCCTGTTGGTTGTATTAAAAGTCGCTCCAAGGAGTCCACTGTTAATTTTTGCACCTTGCTAACTTAGTTAGCTGATAACTTAGCTCCACCCACTTTTCCAAATATGGTCACTTCTGGCTCCAAAATACAAGATCGCGATGGCCAAAATGTCAAACCCAAGGCTTCAAAATGGTAATTCAAACCAAGTGGTGATGTCACACCTTTTTACAGTCTAGGTTACCACCCCCATATCTGTATGTGACATATGAATCCCAACCAGCAGCAGTTTAGCCTAGCTTAAAATGAAGACTGGAAGCAAGTTGCTACTGGAAGCAAGTTGCTACTGGAGCTGCGAAGCATGTCACAACAGAGGTTCTGTGACAGTGTTATGGCAGCTTTCTAGTGTATATCTCATCCACCCTCAAACCTGTTGGTCTATGTGAGTAAAAAAATATTGTGCCTAACTGGCTGTGGCAATGGTGATGAAATATTAGTGCATAAAACCCACATGATTTCTGTTTGAGGTTGAGCATATGTTGAGTCAGGCATTCAGCGGCGAGGCAGCCTAATAGCAGAGACATGAGAAAGTGGTGGCTGAAGATAAATGCAGAGAGCATTTCATGGCTTTCATTTTCTGAGCAAATTAGAACCGCTGTTACTTTAATGCCTTAAAATTGAGAGGTTGTTGGAAATATTTGGAAAATAGTCAAGATTGAAATGGAAGGTTGTCTGTACCTAGGCAGGTCTGAGGCAAGTCTTCCTCCTCCATCAGTTTCTCCTTTTATCTGGTTTTAGAAGGGGAGAGGGTTAGGCAGAAAGCAGGCCAGAGTGTTGCTGCGCACAAGGTTAAAGCAAGGTTTTCAGAGTGTGCTGTTATTAAGAGTGTTTGGAGCAGGTGTTGGAAGGAGCAGTTCCTTTCTCCTTGCCTTCCTAACATGCCTCCTCACCAAGGAATGCTGGGAATGCCAGATTGCACCGCACTTTTGTGCAGAGAAGGTGATACTGGTGAGTGAAATGCAGTGTTGAAGGTTGGCCTTTATCTCTGGCGTCTGAAAGTGCTTCACACTGTCTCAGTGGTTCTCAGGCCTTGTCTGTAAGTGGTGCTTAAAGCATGTCATTAGGGTCAGTGTGGCTGTGGGATGTCAGGCAGCGGCCCAGAAATTCTGGAAGCCTACTCACAAGTGATTTCTTATCATTTAGCACAAGCTAGTGATTTTACAATGCTGGAGATGGTTGCCTTCTTATGTTATGGGATAAACCACTAACAATATAGAATTATATCTGGGCCTCAATTCTGTTGCATCCATGGTTGGACACTGAGATAACGTTAAATAATATTTTGTAAGCACATCAATTACCACCCCAAATCCAAAAACGTTTGGACTAGGTATGTCACTATAAATGATCAAACTGATAGAATTATAGTATCATTGCATAACAATGCAAGTACACCCTTTCAGCGAGCAATGTACCATTATATCTTCAGAATATTTGAATTGGAATGTGAAAAAGATCAAAATATCCACAAACATAAATAAATAAATGAAATGAGACCACAGAACCAATACAATAAATAAAATGGATCCTTTGGCTCTGTTAACAAAAATTGCTCTTAATTAGATATGAAACATTTGGCACAGTGGTATGGAGAGTCAGTAATTACTTTACAGGCGATACACTGCCAGTCCAGTTCCTCAATGGTTAGGAACTTGTTTGCCTAGCATATTTCTTTGTTTATTCAGCTTAGGCGCTGTGAAAAGGCGCTGAGGCAATGAGTTTTACAATGGTATGAAATACCCTGCTGTTCATTCTCATATCATGTTGACATCAATGCCTGTGACATTGTTATGTAAACAAATATGCATGTAATCCCAACAGGCAATAATCAATTTATGGGCACGACCTGAACAAATTCAATATAAATGTTTATAACGGCTGTGAAAGGCGGAATAGGTACGTGTGCAATAATTTGCTAATCCTTTGTAACATACATTCAGTTGAACTGTACAAAGATATCTATTTTATAGTTATATTTATATTATTAGAGTTTTTTGTAACAGTCACAGAGTCCTGGCTTCTTTTTGAATCTGGGTTTTATATTTTATCTAGAAATTATGATATAGAGCAGCAAACCATTACTACTGTCCTAGTGCTTCCCTTCTTCCCAGTAACTGCTAATCCTTATTGTCTGTGGTTTAAGACAGAAAAGGAGAGTAAAACTTTGCTCAAAGAAAAGTGGCAGAAATATCCCTACAAATAACAGTGCATTTGATGCCAAATAACTATTAAACTATCATAAAACTCCCTAATGTTGAGTGGTAATGCAAATTATTAATCTCCAGAGTATACATGGATAACCCAACACCTTGTAATCCAGTGCAGTGGGTCTTCAATAACTACCTTTTCCTCCTTCCCCTACCCGCTGTTAAATGGTGTCGATGGTAATTTGCGCTTAATCTGAGTTACAGTGAATCCATTGTAAGCTCCATGAGTCCAAAGATAAGCAAATGAGAAAACTGCAAATATTCTAAAGCCACCATTGAAAGCTAATGGGCAAATGTCTGATTGGAGAATCACTTAAAGAGTGAACATCATCCTTTTGTTTTTTGACTATTATGGAATGTTTATTCCCCTGTACATTCCTGTTGTAGCACTTTCTTTGGCCTCACCGTTTTCTCCCTGACCTCTGGTTGAGTCATTTCTAAACAAGTTTGTGCTCATGACCTTTTGGACTCCAAAGCTGTAAATGTCTGCACTATTTCTAAAGAATTTCAGTGATCTTTTATAGCCTCACTGGCTTTAACAAGGTCCAAGTCAGGTGTGTGTGTGTGTTCGGTACCTTGCTTAGGATTTGTTGCAGTGGCAGAAATACAATAATTCCAGAATAATGGTTTTTGTGAGCAGTCTGTTAACTTTTAATGGACTTTGAGTGTATCATATACTGCTTTTCTTTAATTGGAGATCCATTTGGCAAAAAGTGATCCGTTTAATCTGTGATTACAACAATAATGGTGTGTCATTAAAGTGTCAGTAATGCCCACTTTCTAAAAAGTGCTTTACACGTTTCTGAATAGAAAATATTAAAAAATATAAATTTCACCAAAAGTAAAAGTTGGGGAAAGATTTTTGCCTGTCTGCAGAGTCTGAAATAGTTGAGCTGAGAAAAGTGGCATAATATGAATGATCAAGTCAGTGAGCAGTAGTGTGAGAGAAAGCACAGAGAATGCTTATTAGTAAACTTTGCTTCCCCACATCCTGTCTCACAGTCCCCGGCCCTAAAGTCCAATTATCTCCATTCAGAGACATTGTTCGAGTTTTTTTTAGACGTCGTCATCTTGCAGCTGCTACAGACGTTCCATCCTTCCTAAAAACAAAGATTTTCTCCTCTTTCATTTCCCTCTATTGTCGACTCAAGTTTATTAGACTCATATAGATGTAGCGTCACTGCTGCATTCTGGATGATAGTTGAAGTTCATCCTTGAGATAGTGTGTATGTGTGTGAGTGTAGACTGTATGTACACTGTGTGCGTCACTAGTCAATTTGTGAAATGCTGCTATGCAAATCTGTTTCATTTCTGTCCCTGTTCCCTCTTCCCCCAGCTTCTCTGAAAGCAATGGCAGTCTTTGAAGTTGATGAGAAGTCTTTGTAGAGAGACGTCTCATCAACTTCAAGATGCCCCGTGAAGGAAATGCTCATTTAAATATACAGTACATTCATCAAATCTTCCTGATTCTTGTCTAGTTTAATTTCCTTTGTGGGTCTCTGCATGCTGAACACAATATATTCAGACTAACCTTTATATCTTCTGTCATGATAGAGCTGCAACTGATGATTATTTCATTAGTAATCAATTTCGAAAAACACTCGGACGGTGATGACTCTGGATTTCTTGTTTTGTATGACAGCAGCAGGAATTCCTAGGATAAGAAAAAATCAGCGGACAGTAAATTGAATGGCAACTATTTTGATCAGCCATGCACAATCTATTTATAAATTATTGGTTGATAATGGATAAATATATATCATTATGTAAAATTAAGATAATACAATTATAGCCAATAAATGCTGATGATAATATGAAGCCAAATTGCTTTTATTGACCTAACACAGCATCTGAACACTCCCATACAATAGGTGGCGGTGGCTAATAAGTGGTATAAAGTATTTGATACATTGATTTGTCTTATTTGATGTCAAATCATTGAATAAGAATTATTAGGCAAAGTGCTCCATAAAAGACAAAGTATGCTTGTGAAGTTTTCTTCAGTACTGGAAAAATAAATGAACATTTAAGGAGTCAGAACTGTTTGTTTTGTTAAATCATCCATCTTTGCCCACTACATCATAACCTCAGGTCTTTTGAAAATACATAAATATACGAGAAGCAGGCAATTATTGCTAGTATTGTGTATTAGTAGTTTGTGTCATTATATTTGAAGTAAGTGATATCGCTTTGAGATCTGGTCTGTCAAAACAAACATTTTCAGAGGGTCACTATGTTGTCTGGGAAACTTTGGACTTTTTAAAAAAAACAACTAAATGATTAATTGATGAATCAACAAAATAATGACCAGATCAATGTTTGTGTGTGTCTGTGTGTGTTGGCTGTAGGGGCCTGAGGCCTGGACGTCATCTGGAGGACGACGATATTGTGCCTGAACTGGCTAACATTCATCCCAGAGAGAGACCTGATTGGGAGGAGACCATCAGTGCCATGGTGAGACACACACACACACACACACACACACACACACACACTGTCTGTGGTTCTCTCTCTTTTGCATAAACACATTTCACACGCGAGACAACCTCTGTTTTGAATACATACAGTGCATTCATCACTGTTGAGGAGCAACTAAAGCTCAGTGAGTGTCACTCCTGACACGCCAGATCCGATGATAAACCCGCACCGCCCCGATCAGCTTGTTTGCTGCCTGTCACTTTCTTATCAGCGCCTGTTTTCCACCCCGTGGATTGATTAGTTGTGTCTTTCTCACGTATCCAAACTGCGTCTCCTCTGTTCCGGAAGCACTATCGCACATTAGTGATTAATGCTGGAAACCGTTGGCGTCCCAAAGCTAACCGGCACCAAACTCTTTGCACAGCTCGACTCGTCCGCACTCTTGTGTCATCTGTTCATTTGAGCCCATCTCTCCACGCTGGATTCCATTCACCAGACAGCATCATTCATTATTTCCTTCCCTCCTACTTTGGTGCGGGTCTTGCTTCTTGCATCAACAGCACGGTGAAAATGAGGCCGTCTCCATGGTAACATGCCGAGCCACCCGTGGACGGCGCGTGGTTGGAGCCCTATCGCAAGTGCTCACTTCGATCGGGCAACAGAGAGAAAGAGAAACAACAATCTCACCAGGCTAATGAATATTGATCACAGAGGCGGGGCTTTTAATACTGCATGTATGCTGTTCTTTGTTCAATATTTGATACGAGAGGGACTCTGTACTGGAGTGGCATGCATTATGTATGTCTCTGGTGGTTCAAGGAGGTGATGAGAAGCGCTAAGCAACTTAGTGTAAGCTGTCACACCAACGCCCTGTTGCACTGTGTAGGATACATCATATTCTGTGTCGACTGCAGAGCGAGGCATAAAGGAACAAAACACTCCCAAATCCCTGCAACGTAATGATAAAAGGAACAGTAATATCTTTTTCAATAATTATAGATTAGCCATGACATAAAGCATTTAGATCACGGACTGGGAAGAAGCTTGAACAAGTTCAAAGCTTTTTACATTAATTTAAAACATCTGAGTCACACTGTCAAAAAAAAAAGCATTGGAATGTGCCTG
>CAFUXE010000760.1:431295-444584 GCA_903364295.1 Serranus cabrilla | reverse complement strand
TTGCACCAAATTTAGCAGAACTTGAACTTTCTCACTCAGTCAACCTTGCTATTATGGTAAGAAGCCAGTAGGGGTCAGCAGTTAGCCTAAATTTGCTGTCAGGAGGGCAGAGCGAACAGAGCTCACTACTTGAGCTGCAGGTTATTTGTTGATGTAACTCAGGTTACACCACAGAAACCATCTCTGCTTTCACTGCATGCATAAAGGAAACTCTCGAGTTAAAAGGAATTGTCTGCAGTCGGTAGACTGGTTCTCCTTTTGTTGTCCCAGCTGTGTGTGCTGGCCGCTCATACTGGCACAGAGCAGCACGACTGTCTTTGTGGTTTCATATTGCTTTCAAATAGCCCTGTCTTTTTGTTTTGCAGCTTGATGGTTTTAGTATTCAGCTCAGCTCCTGCCTCTTCTCTTGAGTGAACAGAACCTCAAGCGAAAACTCACGTCTTCTTTGTTTGTTGAGGGATTAATTCTTCTCTATTTGTTCCCCATGTCAATCAGTACATTTTATGGTTAATCTCGCCTCAGCTGAATATGTTTGCTTGTTTAATGGATTGGTCACAAATGTATTCTGTTTTTTGGCCCTAACTATTTTGACATGGTTATAAATGCTTAAAAACATGGATGCTTTGTTAAGCAGTCAGAATGCTTCCTCAGATCAACTTTTTTATGTTCATCATGGTGGTTAAACGATGTGACACATGGATTATTCTCACTGAAATATTAGTACGGTACAGTTATCATTAAAATGGTGTCACCTCCTCACCTGGTGAAGCTCAGAAATCTGTTAAACTCCAGCAGCAGTCCTTCATTCTGTATCAGCTCTTCAAACTGTGTGCGGTGAACTGGGGTGGGGGGCGGACTGGGACTTGGGCTCAGGTTGGCGTAAGGCCTTCTGCTGGAAGACATATTCTTTCATTTCCATAATAAAAAACCTTGCCAAAGGAGAATTTGAGTCATGCAGGGTTTTGTTGTGGAAACATTAGGATCTCATAGTCACACAAGGCCACAGAGGACAGTGCCTGCATTCAGAGCAGTACTTGCGTGGCAGTATTTTGGTATTTCAGATAATATTTGCCAGTTGTTTTGGCAAATACAGCCATGTAGTCATTGCCACAAATTGAATTCATTTCACAGTTTAAGATACCTCATTCTCCAAGGGTAGCACATTGCTGGTGAGAAAGAGGAACATTTTTTTTTAGATTTCAATCTTTGTGTTTCATTTGCTAGGATTCTGTGTGTAGAGTCAGCAAAGGTGACCTTTGGTTTGGTTTTGTTTGTACCTAGTTGTTTGACCAAGGTGTTGCTTCATACCTTGATTCCAGAGAAGTTCATAAAAACAGAATGACATTTACAAAAGTTCAAATGACGATTTGAAAATTAAATATCTTTGCACAGCCTTCAATTGAATACAGACTATGTCACAAAGGATGAGCAAAGGATCACATTTTATATATGTTTTAGACAGCGTCCCAACTTTTTTTTGGATCATGTTGCAAAAACAGGGTTCCTGCTCTCATGAAAAACCTAAGAAAATTATTTTCCAAGTCTGAAAAAGTCGTGGAATAAGTGAAATCCTACAAATATTTGGAAAGGAATTTTGTTGTGGGTAGAGAAATTAATTGCTACAGTAATCTACCATGGATAACCTTCCGCACATCATAGTGACAAAAGTATTTCGTATGTCACTGTTGATAGTTAGTGTTGATAGTACAGTTAAGTACTGTCACCTTCCTTGTACTTGTGCAGTGTGTAACTGTCACGCTAATATAGAGAGATAACTGGCAGCACTGAAGCTGTCTGACAGATGAAATCTAACCTCAGTGGGCCAGCGTACTGTGAACACACACGCGATTTTAGGTTATGTATTTACAAATTACACGTTAAATGGCACATGGGTACTCATTGTGAATGAGCCAGCACTACCACATGCATCACACACACTTGTGTGTCTTTCTGAGTCTGTGTGTGTACGCAATATAATGCAGGGGCACTTCAGGGGAATACAGCGAGGCAGTACTGCGTGTAATTGGGCTGTGTGCATCAGTAAATTCAGAATCAGATCTCCAGAAAGATAGTTCAGTCCTGGCTTTAATCTTGCCACATGGTGCAGGCTCAGAATCTTCTTCTCAGCTTTTACTCGCTTCTAATGGAACCCCTGCAGTTCAAATGAAATCTCCGTCATGAATACTCACACGAACCTCGATAAGATGCACATTTTTTTTCTTTGCTTTTGATGTCCTGCGTCCATCTTCCTCCCTACTTAATAGCTTCTTCCCCTTCAGCCAGCTAGAGCATGACTCTGTGTCACTTTATCAGGCCACCACTCCAGTCCAGACAGAAAAATATCTCAACAACTATTGGATGGATTGTACTGGCATTTTGTACAGATGTTAATACCCCCAGAGGCTGAAGCCTGCTGGCTTTAGTGTTCCTCTCACTTTTCATGAAGCGCCACCATGTGGTAAACGTTTTAATCTGACCATTTGGTTCATGACCAAATATGTGCAAAACGAATGATAGTCCCGTCAGCATTATCTTGTGTTTATTGCTAATTATCATGCATTATACCTGCTATACACAAAGTAATTATGTGTATGTGCATGTTACTTTTAGTCTACCCTAACCCTCTGGCGCATCTATACATACAGTGCAGAAGATTGTGGTTCAGAACAGCCAGAAAAGTAGTTTGCTTGCACAGTGCAAAATGCGACCACAGGCAGTATAGGCTGCAACATCCTGGTATTTTTGGCGTACTATTTGTGGCACATTAAACACAGCGTAGTATGGAAGAATGGGTATTGGAATGCACAGTAATGACATTCCCAGCAGCCTTAGCTGTACCTTGTGTTTAGTGCCATTTAGTATGTTAGCATGCTAACATGCCAAACTCAGATGGGACATTATACCTGCTAAACATCAGCATGTTAGCATTGTCACTATGGGCATGCTAGCATTTAGCTGAAAGCACTGCTGTCTGTTCATATGTCAGTGAGAGCAGAAGTCAGCCTGAAAAGAGTTTAGGAACCAAACACTTCAGCGGGGCTTTACCTATCCAGTATTCCAAAATATAAAGCTGGAATAGAAATTCTCACATGCTTTAATATAATAGACAATCTCAGCCTCAATATCATGCAACTCTGCATTTCCATATCAAGTTCATGATCAGTAAAGAGGATTTGGGGCCTCTCGCATGATAATGATAATGGCAATAGCTGATGGCCTGTAGTTTCCATTCGGTACCTCCACCACTATGCAAAGAGTCTCTTTAAAGATTAAACAATAAGATGAAAAAGTTGTGCTGCCAGACGCACTTGTTCAATCAGACTGCCAGCACAGTGTAGGAATTATTGAGCTCATCTTTGTTCCTGTGGGAGACAAACTACAGGTAAAATACATGTTGTGGTACATATTTGAGATCAAACAATTAAAGAACACAGTTAATTATGTCAATTATAACTCAAAAGGATGGATGCTTTGTGCCATATGACATATTCTGACCATGAACAGACGCAGATGGTTATTATCAAAGCTTTAGTTTCCCCCACAGTAAGAAAACACCCCAGATATTGCTAAACCAGCATCACTCTATAACACTGTGACAGGACAGGATGCATCTATAGATGTATTCTCTTTAGACTGAATTCTGACTTTAGATTGAATTTGTTTTACTCTTCTGTTTTTGGTGATCACATGCCCGCTGTAGACCTAAATCCCAGTGAGTCTACTATTTACACCTTTGTTGTATTGAGCTGTTATTTTTGGTGTTTTTATGCTCTGCGTCACGGCCTGAGGCATCATGTAGGTGGACTGTCTGTCCGTCCATCCCGTTCTAGTGAACGCAGTATCTTAGGAACACTTGAAGGAAATTTCTTCAGATTCGCCATAAATGTCCACTGAGACTCTAGGATGAACTGATTAGATTTTTGTAGCCAAAGGTCAAAAGTCAAGGTCACTGTGGCTTTGCATCTGTCCTATTGTGAATTTGATGTCTCAGGAAATTACCACAACTTTGGCGATCATGGTGATTGTATAGATCTTCCGCGGTACCGGGTTCAAGATGTGAGCCACATTTCAAAATTCGTTGCTTCTTTGTTGCAAAATTCATATTTGAAGCATTGTCTAATGTCATTGCTCTATGAGTCTGGACAGGCATGGACGTAAACTTGGCTGGTTGGTGGATGCATGTAACCACAGGGCAGTAATGTTAGATTACTTTAGTTCACATAACTGCTGTGGACTGCATGTTCTATTAATCTATTTTTTGTTTACTGGATCATTCTTTGCATTATTTAACATTTTCCACAGGAAAGGTATTCACAGAATAATGGGTTTGCTGTGCAAAACAATATCACTGTTGAAGTCGACATTAGAATGTGCGACTTCAGTTACTCTGAATGTAAGTGAACTGGCTGACCCTGTTCACATGCTGTTTATATTGAGCTGCAGCAGTACAGTTTGTTGTTGAAAGGAGATGGCTGTCTGCCTTCACGAGCATGTGTATCTAATAAAGTAGCAATTTTCTTGACTTATTCTCCCCTTTACCATGAGTATTTTTCAGTACAAATACTGTATCTACTCTTATCCTCCAGACTATCTGACATTTCACTGTCCATGGCCTCTGCTCCACTTGATGTCTCTGTTGAATGGCCTCCAGCTTTCCTCTTTTCCACTCTGTTCCCCTCAGCCTTCTCACAGCCCTGCAGGCCAGTGACTATACATGATACGTTCTGCAGCCAGACTCCAGGAAAACAACTTTATTGACTCCAACACTACTATCCCACCGTGCCAGTCGCTCCTGCTCTTCCATATGGTTTATCTACAACCTAGCATTTCATCCCATCTTGTCGCACATACACCACACTGAGGTTCGAGCTCTTACACGTTTTACTATTAATGGAGAGTTTATAACCACAGGGGTTGGTGCTGTCCAAAATATATGGCACAGTTTGGTGTACAATAAATAACAGTGTCTAAAGCTATTCAGAGATTGCTAAAGGGGAACTCCCCTGGAAAATGTTTTGCTTATGGTCCCTTCACTGTGATGTTTAAACTTCACTGTGCAAAATATTGTGTGTGTGGTTTTCACATTAATCTGGTGCTCTTTGTTTACCTTTAATCTCAAGGTTTTATATGTTACTTTGTAAATTCAAAATGTCTGGACTTCATCGTCATATATCTTGTTGAGTTGTGTACTTAAATCATCTCAAACATTTCCCACAATTTTCAAATTTAGGCATATCTGTAATTTTAATCAAGGTAACAGTCCACTTAATTTGGTCGCCTGCCAATGGCATCATAGCTCCTTTGGGCGTGCCTCAGCAGAGGTAATTTACCAGAAGCTGTCGTAGATTGACTTTTTTTTCCAGATCAAGCCACATTTATTCCAAACCGGTTTTAGACTAGGAGGGTTTTAGTCATCAGATGTCTGGATCTTAAGTTTGTAACGTCATCAAACTCAGTCTTTTGTTATTGTTTTGAGTGAGAGACCAGCAGCTGGCAATGGCATATGTCCGGACAGGATTTTTAAAGATGGAATATGCTGGGAACATAATTTTTACCTCTTTGATTCACAAGTTTTGTTAAAGTTGTTGTAGTGACTCTTTCATATCAGCACTGAGTGATGACTCATTCCTCGTAACCAAGTCCTCACTCTGCAATTGGACAAGCTTAAAACACACCACAGGATCCAATTTGTGCGTATTCATGACAAATGCATAAGACCCACTGCTGCCAATACTATCCATGATTAACTATGGCCGAAATAACCCCAGTTGCTGCTGGAGGACTGCTGCTACGACAACAGTCTGAACCCAAACTAAAACTGCTTTTGAGGGGACTTAATTGCAAAAAAAGGATCAAAATTATGCTGAAATAAATACTGCATGATGCTGATATTTAAAAAGTGTCAAGTGCTAAAGTACCAAATGTTGCTAAACTGTATGGTCAGAGTTACACAACATTCACCTTTTCTAGCTAAACCACGCCCACTTCAAACCAGCCAGAGAAGTGAGAAAAAAAGACAAAAACTAAAATCTGTCATGTGAAATAACCAAATTATTTATGTGCACAAGTTGATTTTTCACGGGAAAGTCCTACCCTGCACCAACTGTATAGATCAACAAATAAATCACAGCTGTATACAGATGTACATACATGTTACATGTTACATGTTTTCCTTTCCTAGACTGACTTGATGATTAGAGCTATACTATGCAAGAGATTCCCAACAGCTGGCGGAGATATGCACTCTACTGAAAGCACTTTTCTTGTTCGCCCTGCAAAAGTTACATTAATCAAGTCAGTTATTAAACCATTGTAAATTAAATATGTTGGACTGTTGGTTAGACAACAAGTAACTAAAAGACATCAACTTAGACTCTTGATTCAGCCCTATTTTTAATATACGTTACTGAAAGGTTTCAGGCTCCACCAGCTTTGCACTCTTAGTGTATCGTCTAGCCAACATCTTTCATTTTCCTGCCATTTGTTGTCGGGGCTTCCACTGTGGTACTAAGGTCACAGCCAGACAGCCAGCCCTTCAACACAAAAGCTCTCTCTCCGAACACGCAGCCAGAGGCCAGACATTTAATGGCTGTGTACGCAGGAAATATAATGCACTAAAGAAATTGATATGAATACAAATTTGAGACAAGATTTTTACCACCATACAAACTGCATTATGCAAATCGTGCATATTCTGAGATATAGATTAATGATAAAGTGTGTGTGTGTGTGTGTCTGTGACAAAGGAGGTGTAACCAGCCTCTGACAATAATCACAGCAATCAATCCGAGTTGAACAGCTGTGAAGGAGTGCCCCCTCTCTCATCTCAACAACAGTCCATGCACTTACAAAGGCTGTGATTTTAGTGTGCGGGACAACGAGAGCTGTAGGCTGCATGTATGCATGCGGCCATGCGTGTGATAAAGATTGACGCCCCTCTCCGCCATTCTCTGGGCCAGCTCACTGTGTGTTGCTGTAAGGCTGGTGTGTCAGCTGCTTCTACCTTCAGACTCTGACGTGACAGGAACAGTCTGGAGGGGGGAGGGGAAAGGAGCTGCTCATCATTTTGTCCACGCTCTTACCCGTCCATCCCTCCATCACATGCCTGCCTGCATCCACCCTGCTAGCTTAGCATCGTGACACAATATGCTCCCACTGCCCACTCACCCCCTTCCCTCACAAAGGACCCAGAGAGATGCATAGAGATGAATTCCCTCCCCCAGTGGGACCCAATCCATCAACTCCAGCACTACACTGAAGACAGCACTGGGCAGTGCACACCCAGGCAGGCTGCCCTTTAAAGGCACAGGGTGGACTAACAGCAGGATCCAGACAATATTCAGCAACATTGTGTTACTTTTAGCTGTTCATGTATTGGTCCGGACAAAGCAAACTCAGAGTCACGACCTGCAAAGATATGATGTAAAACCCCCTCTGTCACATGTTCATTCAGAGGACCTCTTTCCACTCCTTGTGAGCAGAGGATGATGTAACGGTTGGACTCATTCTGCCCTTGTTAGAGGAAACAAAAGACCAGCCAGAGCGCACACACACACGACCATACACACACACCCATAACCTCTCTCTTTTTCTCCGTCTCTCCATGGTCGTTATTGAAGGACAACCCGTTCAAAACGTGATTGTTCTCAAAGCCAGAATGCACACTATAAAGTGTTACAAAAGCCACTTAGTGAAGAATGAGATATGATTCAGAAAAGGAAACAAGCTCAATTATTCATGACACTGTCCTATCATGACTTAAAATTCAATTTGATTCTTTTTTTTCTTAAGTTTAATTACGTGTCACACGTTATTAACTCAAGATTATGCTGCTGTAGTATGATAAAGATTGACAAATTAAATCCAGTAGACTGTATGAACTCTTGTGAGATTAATTAAGAATATGTTGAGGTAATTTCAATTGCAAGTTACATACAAATTACCCCTGTAAAATGGAAGTTCAAGCACTTTTAGCTTCTCTGCTTTGGACCAAGTGCCAAAAACTGCATCTCCTCAATTGGCCACTTGAGGCTTGCTCCAAACGGGAGTTTGTCCCCGTAGACTCCCATGTTAAAATGAAATTAACATGTTTACAGCCTGGTACAAAAGAAACAGTTTTAGCCTCTATTGCTAATTTCTCCCATCATGACAACTATGAGGGGGGTGAATTTTTACATAACTCACACAAATGATATTAAGGCTTAAAGTCATGCGTAATAGAGGGCCTGGCAGCTTTGAGTTACAGACGGCTGCCCTCACAGATGGCCCGCTGCTGCATTCAGCCTGCCACAGCTCACCCCTGCTACACATTCTTTGCCCACTGATATCTAAAAACACATCCCTTCCTATCTCTGTTAGCCATCATGACCCACGACCAGTGAAGTGTGGTTATATGTGGCTGTTGTGGCTAGTTAGTCACCCAAAGTCTGATTTGATTGGCTGAACTTTTGTTTACGCCCCAGAGTGCAGCATCTGATGACATTTATTTGGCTTATAACAAGAGATAAACAAACAGTAACATTGGGACACAGGACTATGCTTACTGTATGTGTTTTGTAAAACTGGACGCTTGAAAACTTTAGGCAGAATTCTTGGCTTGTATCAGAGCAATGACTTCCCCTTCTTGGTTGCATATGAGTTTTGACCAAAGTTCACTTTCAAGATTGTTTCATTGGAATAGTTTTAAGAGGCCTGTTGGGGTAAAAAGCTGAAAAATGTAGCAAAAAAGGCATAGATGAAAGCCCCTTATGTGATATTTATTTAAGAATCAGAACTTCAGCTATAGCTGTTTGTGTGTGATTTGATCAGTTTTGATTGACAGTAGCTTGGAAACATCAGTAAAAACTAGAGCCAGACTGAATATGTCAGTAGGCTAGCCAATATCTGCCTATCACAGGTATATAGGTATCAGCATCGATATGAGAATCTTTATTTCTTTGCTTTTGATATCGTGATGCATAAACATCTAACAGGTGTCATCACAGTTTGATTGAGATGTTGCTAAACTCTGAATGGTGCATGGAAATACACAACATTCACCTTTTGTAGCTAAGCCACGCCCACCTTTAACCAGCCAGAGAAGTGAGAACAAAAATGCAAATCTGTTATGTGAAATAACCAAATTATTCATGTGCACAAGATGATTTTTCATGGGAAAGTCCTATTCTGCACCAACTGTGTGGATCAACAAATAAATCACAGCTGTATACAGATGTACATACATGTTCCCATTAATTCATGTTCTCCTTTCACTTTACTGACTTTCAGCCAGTCAGCAAGAAACATCCCCCGCCCACACTCTGTCCCGCAAACTCTCTCTTGTTATGGCATTTGCAGCTCGACTGGACTGATTTATTTCCCCTCTCCACCTTCACACTTGACAAACCGTCCTCTCCTCCTCTACCTGACCTGGGGGGCCGCCAGCGGGGAAATGCCTGGGACGTGGAACGTGGGAACATTTTAACTGCTGAGCTGGCTGCTGGAGTAACTACTTTGCTCCAGGAGCGCTGAAAGCTTGTTTGGAACATCTTACCCCACTCTGGCCTCCTGAAAAAGGAAGTCGGTATAGAAAAGACAAAATTACAATATCCCATGGCATCGAGATGTTTTTGGTGTTGTCTGCATTTCGGTCATTCTGTACAAGTGGAATGTTGAAGTACATTGAAAAGAATCCATTCAGCTTTATACATCATGAACTGTGATGTAACGGAACACATTGGTTGTTGATTGTAACGGGTCAACAGCTAAAGACAGCGAGGTAGAGTGGCCTGAATTAGTAGGATGCACATATTGACAATATTCTCTCTAGGTAGAAATCCATTTTAGTTCCAATTAGTCCCCTTTCACATGAGGGGTCTTCTGTCCTCGATCGCTACCCTTGAAACTTTCTGTGTGTGTGTGAGTGCATGTTCACTACAGTAAACAAATCTTTGTCGTAATGGGATTTGTTTTGTGAACCTGCTCCAAGTCATGATCTCATCCCCTTACAGCAAATCTCTCTCCATGTGTAAATCCCATTGCACTGCTCAGTCCCTGACTAGATTCATTCTTATAGCTTTAGTAATGATTTTAGATGTAGCTCTTTCACACTTCCTCTTTTAGCTCTGAAGTATTGCAGCAAAGCCCCACAGGCAGTCCTGCACTCAAAATCCCTGTAGTTCAGCAGTCTGACAGAAATACCACAGCGTGAAAATAGTGTCAAGGGAGAGCAGCCATTATTTTTAATCGCTGCTTTATTCTCCCATTTTCTGCAAAATTCTGTCCCCACTTTTAAAAAAAATAAAACATTAATGAGAGCTTTGACCTATGAAATGTCTCTTCAGAGTTATCCTGTACCAGAAACTATATCTGTTGGTCCATCACAGGTTAAATTAGAAAGACACAAATTTACATCGCAATTTGTTAAACCCAGTTTAGATGCCACAGTCTTTTGATATATTTTGTGTCTTTTTTGGAGACCAAATCTCTGTTCTCGCTGTTTTTTTGTGTTTTTCTTGTTTTCTTGTGGGAGACAAAGATGCTGTCTTCTCATCCACCAACCCTGAAGAGATTGCTCAATCTCAGAGGGCTGCTCGCTGCCTAGCAGTTGGAATTCAGCTTGAAAAGTTATTGCAGCTCTGGGTGTTTGGTGTAAAGCTGAGTTGGCCTGACCAGCTCTCTTATGTCACGGTTGTAGCTGAGAAGGGGGAGAATCATGGGAAATATATTAAAGCACAGAGGAACATTGTGTACACTATTCTCTTTAAGTAATGTTGGTCATTTTTTATGGATTGCCATCAAATTGTATTCAGACATTCCTAAAGTGCTCAGAATGAACTGTGAGGTCAATAATCTTTGCTGGTGCATCTTAATTTTTATGCCTATATGCCAGTGACAGCCTTGGTGATATGTTTTGGGGACACTAATCTTGGGTGCCCACTTAAAAAACTGTGGTGACTGGAAGATCTTCTGTGCTTCACAGTTGAAGATGTGTGATACATCTAGTTTTAGAATTTGGAGCATCATCCATATTTGAAGCATTGTCTACTGTCATGGCTACACAGGAGTCCTAACAGACACGGATGTAAATGGCATCTTGGCAGAGGCATACAATCGCTACACTGTAATTCTAGTTGTATAGAAGAATATTTTAATTTGACAAGGGTTTTTGTATTTGAGGCTGAAACTTCAGCTTTGGATCCCATTTCCTGGAAAACATCTGACCTACCCACATGTGATATGTGGTAAATCAGTCCAACATGTCACTGGCATCGCAGAGCAGAGGGCTGAATGAACTGGGTCATCTTTGGATTATCATTTGATAGTCGTCGAGGCGGACTTGTAGTAGAAAATGATTTGATGCTCCGGACGCCAGTCCAAACAGACATCCACGCTAACTGAGGAACGGCTCAGGGCTTAAATGCTGCTTTTTCAGGAATGCTGAGACTTTTTTAACTCAGTGGTGACTGATAACGAATTGACACATTGCCACACTTCTGCTGCAAATGTTGGGTAGCAGGTGTGATTAGAGGAACCTTTTTTTTAAGTTTTAATCAGAGTCGTTAAAGGAATGAAGGTCGCAGCAATAAAAGTAAGTAAATTACTTTAAAGCTGAAGTTTAATTGAACTGTGTGGATGTTTGATCTTTTCTTCTTGTGGTGGTAGGACACACACACACACACACTTTGCATCTTTTTCAAGCAGACAGGGAGGGATTTAGTGAGCGCTGCAGGTCCAGTGCAGCTCTGTATCCCTGTGGCCTCTCTTGGCTCCCACATGTCCTCCCCAGTGAGGCTGGCTGTTTGCTTGGATTTCCATTCTCTTCTCCAGCAATAGGTCTTTTTAATCCATCTCATGTGTGGATGGCACATATGAAGTCATCACAGCTGATGTAACCTACACTTTTCTTTCCTTTTTTTTTGTTTGAGGTATTTGGCTGCAACCTGAGAGCAGGTCTTTCAGCAGAGGGGAGGTTAAGGTTATATTTTTGGTGACTCTATTTCTACTTTGGAAGTGTGGTAGACTGCGAGCTACCACGCTCTGTGGTTATTTATTGTGGGGTGAATTTTTAAATGCAGAGTCTGGCCTGGTGGAAGCTTCCCATTTTTGTTTTGCATTGGCAAAGCATCTGTTTTTGTCACACTTGAATGTGTTTTATGGTGTTATGCCTAGATGGCCTTTGACTCTGTTAATTGTCCACTTGCAAGAACTGCAAATTTCCTCAGTTGCGCACTTTTGAAAAAATGCCATTGTGCAAAAAGACAGGAGAGAGGACTGCACATGTGGAAGGAAAGAAAAGTGCACCCCCTCCCCTTTTTTCTGTTACCTCCTGCCCTCTCTCTCCTCTGCTTCTTTCTGCTCCCTCCATCCCTGCTCTTTGTCCTGGGAACGTACCAACCAGAGAGGGGGAAGAGGAGGAGAGAAGGGGGAGGGGTGAGCCAGCATGTCAGACGGTGGAGAGGAGGGAAAAAGGAGAGAATAGCATGTGGCGGAGGGACAGAGAAAGCAGACCGTGAGGTCGGCAGAAGAAGAAGAAGACTGGAAGAAAAAATAGCTTTCTTTTCCTTTTTTGGATCTGGTTGTTCCCTCTCATCATATCCTGCTGCTAATAAAATTGGGTGTTAAAGTTGTGTTGGGTGCTAGCCATCAGAGAAAGGAAGCCAACAAGAGAAAAGAAGAAGAAGAAAAAATCAGGATGGGGCATCACAATGGTGGGATGGGAGAAAGGGCAAAATGGAGGAGATGAAAGCGGTCCCGTTGAGGAATCCACCAAAGAACCACCTCCTCTCATCCACCACCACCACCACCGCCGTTCCTGCTGCTGCTAATATTGCTGCCTCCCGCCCTCTGTCTCTGAAGCCCACACTGGGAGAGCTTACACTGTATGTGAAAGAAAGTGGAGAGCTGACATTTACATCCTGCTGAGGGGAACTTTGTTCCAGAGCAGCAAGCCAGGACTCTGCAAGAAGGGATGTACATTCTCACACACACTTGCAAAGAGGAATAGAGACTGGGGACAGGTGTTGGAGTATTTAGGAGGGGCAAACTCTGAGTGTGAAGCTGCACGGCAAGAAGGAAAGAAAAGTGTAGGAACTAAAACAAGGAGTAAATACCAGACTCAAAGTGCTGTGAGTACTGAGTGTCTTTCTGTCTTTTTGACTATGCCATTTGATTCTTTTATTTTATTTTTCTGCTGCTGCTCTGCAGTGATCAGAGTGCTTCCCCCTTGTCCTTGTGTGCCTGCAGGACTCGTCAAAATTGCTTGTGTCCCATGATGGCTGTTGGATTTAGCTTTTTTTTCTCTACAGAAA
>CAFUXE010000760.1:393558-418228 GCA_903364295.1 Serranus cabrilla | reverse complement strand
CTTTCATGTGAAGCTTTTGAGCAGATTACAGGGTGTGTGCCGCCCCCTGCTAACGCTGAACTGATTCATATTCCTACACAGTCTTCACTCCAGTCCTAGAACTCATCCAAACTTGTGCTGTTCAGGACTTTTGTTACAGTCTTTAGTCTTTCAGAACCATGTACGTAAACCTTTTATTTCCTCACTGTGCTCTCATTATCACCACAATAATGTGGACAAAAATGTACACGTAGTTCCATTAATAGATATAAGAAATAATGGAATTCACAGCCATTTTTAATTAAAAGTTATTTTGAAATAGATGTCAGTTGTAATAGATCAAAACAGTATGTCCCAAGTGACCAGACTAATATCTATTAACATCAAATACATTTTCGAATTATAATGAACCTCAAAAAAATGCATATATCTTAAAGCTGGTGGTGCCATATACCTCTTTATTGTGTGAACTAAACTGTACTTCACTTTTGAAAAAGTAAGAAGTAATGAGTGAGTAACCAGCCCAACACACAGACAGGATTTAATATCTCTGGATGGTTTCCATGGATGCAATAATTGTATCCTTTGTCACAATGACTATGAGTTAAACAGTAGTAATACCCACTTAAAAGTACACAGTAAACTACCAGGTATGTGTGATTGCATGTATGTGAGTGGCCACTGCAACACCTTGCCGGTTGATGTCTACAACCCAAATTCCAAAAAGAGATGGGATGCTGTGTGAACGGTAAATAAAAACATAATGCATCAAATTCCAATTTCAGAGTGTAGCTTTACAAACAATCACTTTCAACATTAAATATGTATGTCTTGGTACAGGCTTCAATTGCTTTTATGTCAGCGTTATTGTTGCATTGCAGCAAAAGTTTTCACAAAAAATATACACACACCAAACTGCTTTTTACAATAGAAGCAGGCACAGATACACTTACTATCAGTGGTGGATGAAGTGATGACCCTGTGTTTTTAGCCAGCATTTGTACCACCAGACAGGCTCCATCCAAATGAATGAGAGGACTGATTTTTCTCACACAGAGCTGAAGCTGGTCTGAACTCGGCCTGAAGCTTCTCGGCCTGTTTTCGAGTCACACATTTGATGCATTCTGCCCCAAAGTTTATTTAACCATAATATGAGGCTTCAGCAATCTGAGTCAGACAAATCCAGTGAGTATTGTTAAAGCGAGAACCAAAATACCACTTTGTGTTACTGGCTGAAACCGTGTCCAGGGAAGCCAAAGAGGGAATTCTGTGCTAAAAAGACTTTGGATGATATTTACTTGATTTGACTAACTTAGGCCTGTTCTATGACACCTCTGTCCTCTTTTTTTATGATTACGTAATAATTAGACGTAGAGATTAGACGTTTATGAGTAGAAGTTTGTTGAGTAATAATAGAGCTGAAGTAAATGTTCTAGGTTCAAGACCAATACGTTTTCATTTCTTTTCTGGACTTGATGAACTCAGAAAAATCCCACCACTGACCACCGCCTGCTGAGATAGGGGATTAATGACTTTTTCTGCACTCACTACACAATCGCTTAGAGCGAGGGAGGGAGAGACAGAATAACACACGACTTGTCGACTCCTCCAAAGTAACGTAGACTTGTGTCACAGAACTGACTTTTCTGTTAATACCCCACTTTATGAAAAGCATCAGGTCAGTCCCAGGAGCTGGCTGCGTAATGCTTCTCTGTCTTTGTAAATCACACAACCGCAGCATAAAGTTGTATTTGTATTGCATCATTTTCTTAGTAAATCAAGCCCTATGTGTACTGAAGCGCTAAGCAAGAACAGAAATAATTCAAGCTCTCTGAGAGCACAAAATCATGAGTAATCTGCGTCTTGTAAATTTCTGTTTCAATAACGTTTAAATTATTATTAATAAAAAGGTGATTAAAAGTATTGTGATCACCGCATGTTATAGACCTGATAGTATCAAAAGTACCAAAGCTATCAAAAACTGATGAACAATCAGATTTTCAAGCAATAATACAGAACGTGTAGACTTACAAGGTAGGGCAAAGATTTACTAACAGTAATAACAATGTTTATTACTATTTACATTATTGCGAATGTGTGTGAGCCTCTCTGTCTCAGTGCTGTGTGCAGGCCCTTAATAAACAGCAATCTTAAACTACTGAAGAGGTCACATGAGATCCAATGAGAATCTTTTGAGCAACAAAGCCGGCTTTTGAGGCTCATGTCTGGCTGAACCTCTACTGACCTGCTGCCCCCTCTCCACACTGCCCTCTCTCCTCTTGTGTGTTTTGGCGCTCTGCCTACAAGAAGCAGCGCTGCCAGACAGGCTCTCTGACAGGGTGGCAGCCAGCAGGCACTTACTGATCACTTCACTTATATTTCAGTGTCTGGAGACCACTGCCCTTCTCTGCACTACAGAGCGTCTCACTCAGAGACACAGCCACTTTTATCTATGATATCTACACTTTCAAGTTTCTTATTAATGGCTGACTGAAACTCAAAGCTGGGGAACTAACTGAGCAGCTAATGCAGAGTGAAGTGACACAAACACACCTGCAGTACCTCTGCTGTCCTTTAGGAGGCAGGCAGCCAGTCGTTGGTGTCAGAGGTTGAGTATTTGTGCCTCTATTTGCTGCTGGGCTACATCTGGCATTCATACACAATGTAGGTTTTTTAATATATGTATAGTTTCTATACCTAAAAACAATACACATACCAAAATGATATTTACAGTAGAAGCAGGCACAGATGCACTTACTATCAGTGGTGGATGAAGTGAACTCGGATCTTTAAATTGAGGAAAATTAGTAATACTACAGTGTAAAAATACCAGCAGAAGTCCTGCATATAATATCTAATTTAAATAAAAGTAGAAAGGTGTCACCATCCAAATAAACGTAAGTTCTCATTATCTAGAATGGCCTATTCTAGAATGATATATATACTATATTATTGGATTGTAATTAGTGTTGCATTAGTTACATTCATCATGTTAATGTAGCTGCTGGTAACAGTAAGGCTGATTATCTTATTTATTGCTGGGTACCTCCATACATTATATTTTATTTGATGATTTTGGTTTATATTTTGTGTTGGTAATCAGAATCTACAATGTAACTAAGGCTGTATCAACTATGTTTGTATGGCGCTTTTCTTCAGAGAGTTATTAAGTGCTCTGAAATCATTCCAACTCTAAAATTAAAAGTAAACATACAAGGTTCCCCTCCAAAATGTAGTGGAATAGTAGCATGAAAGTCAAAGTTAAATTACCTTAAAATGTACTTAAGTATAATACTTGAGCAAATGTCCCAATGCCATCATTGTCATCGTTCTTCTAGAAACAGAATGATGTGATTAACGAGACAACCTCTCCTCAGCATAAACACTGTGTTGTTTCTCTCTCAGCCTTCATATTATGTAAATCTGATTGGACTTCCTCCCACCTCACCCTGCCTGTCTCACTCCTGTGCTCTCTCCAGGTTGGCTTCTTTCCCAGCGAGTGTGTGGAGCTCATAAATGATAAAGTGCCGCAGTCCATGACCAACACGGTGCCAAAACCAGGTACTCCTCCTCCTTAAACCATTCACAGGAAATGTGTTGGAAGGAAGTTATCACCTACGGCACTTAATGTCTCACTGATAGGGCTGCATTTTCAGGAAGTGGTTCGGTCTGTGATGGATGATGTGGCTGGGGTTGTGTGTGAGCGTGTGTGTGTATTTCACCTTGCCCGCAAATATTATGGCAGGTGTGACAGACTTGTGCCATGGAATTTGTATGAAAAACTCTACAGTGGCTTTCTAGTATAATGTCTTTACACCATAATTTAATCTTAGATAGATTTATAGATAGTGCCCAAGCTGAAAATGAAATAATATACAGAGCCCTGCTGTGGGTCATGATTTGTATCTTAGTACTGAAACACAATCATCAGTATAAATAAAGTATTTAACTTTAATTTCTGTGCATGTTACAGTGAAAGGAAACCTCACTCTGACACATCATCCCCCTGAAATAGCCGGCTTATCATGTAATGTTGACTCAGCACTATGTAAATCAACTGCAAATAACTGTGCTAATCTATTGCAGTCCAGAGCAAACAGATAAGCTCTTTAGCACACTCCTGAGAGTGGTAAAGACAAATGTATAACATAAACCATCCTGGAATCAAAGAAAGCACTTAACAGAGTTTAGCGTCTGCGATACACACTTCAGATGAACTTTGCACTCACACACTGAATTACACACTGCAGCACCCCCAAAAAAAAAACAGCAGTTCACGTCATGTTTCCATTTCTCCACTTTTGATCAAACATCAGTGTCTTGCACAAATCCACATCCACGTCTTCCAAATCCAAAGACTGATCTAACCAATATGACTCACTGTCACAGCCATCAGCAGGCTTTGGGGTGGGCGAGTGGAGCCGGGGTTCCTAACCATCCAAAAGCCTCCGAGACTCCGGGGTCTGCACTAAGTGATGACACAGCGAGAATATCACAAACCCCACAAGATCCACAATTATGAGGGCAAGGATTTTATTATAGACACAGGGTTTCGGGTGCTTTCGGACGCCCACGTTATCTGATGTGCCAAGCAAACCCAAGAGCTTTACCCTTACACTGTGTGGCTCATCAGAAAGCCATCTCACATTACAGTGCACACACAGCACACACCACAGTCCACGGCTTAATCTGCCCGCCCACTCCCCTGCTTTTGATCGATAATTCAATGCTTGTTGTTGTTTGTTTATTGCACGTGTCTTTATGTGTTGCTCATGCATATTTTTCTTTCCAGGGTGTCCGCAGGTCAATTATATTATTTAGATATCCTGAGTACAGCTAACAGATTTTGCTCATTTTCATACCTTTGTTAGTAATTAGTTATATTCTTTATCAATGTTTAATCAGAAATTGTTTGTAATAATCATAGCAATAAGCAAAGTCTAATATTTGGTTTTCCCTAACCTGCAGATGCCCTGCTGTCAGTAATATTAACATGAGCGGATCCTGGATCATGTTCATAATCAGCAGCAGAACAAATAACTAAATGTAATAGTGTTTAAGCTGCCTGCTTGTTCTCCACTGCAATGCATCATTAATACTGTTGTTGGATGTACAGTAGTTTGTGCATGTGTCTTGATTTGTTGCATTTGACTGTGACTCCTCTGCCTCAGCCTCCCCCTGCTCTGGCCTGCAGCCTGCTTCTTGGAATCTCTTCCCTCCCTGTGCGTGTTGGTATACACACTTCATCCACCTGTCCACTCACTCCACCTTCACTCACACACAAACTGTATATGCACATTTTAGCTTGTTTAGCATACTGTTTATGTGAGTTTAGATATAACTAAAGTTGTAATCCTTAAGATTTTAGTTTTGGTTGATTTGACAATACTTGTGGTTACTGGTACAGTAGTAACATCAGGTGCAGTTTCAGCCTGCATGAGGCTGTGTATCATTCATTTCTACCATCTGTATTTCTACAATTAGGTAATACTCTACATTTTCTCAGGTCAGGTCAACAGGTCATGCAAACACTTAAGAATAATACAAATTATGTATTTACAAATGAAGATATTCTGTTTCCAGAAACTCTACAGTAAGGGGCTTTTATTTTGAAACAGAAACAGGTTGAGTTTAGAATATTTATTTTAATGTTTTTTATATTTTTAATGTGACATATTCTACACTTTTAGACATTAAAAATGAAAGGTGTAATGCTGCTGGTACAATGTCAATATCACTATAAAAACATAATTTCATCGTTTATTTCTGCAGAAAAAAAGTGCACGTCACATGGAAAAAATAGGCGATACCCCGAATCTCTGTACTGCAGCTGACATGTAGCCAAGCTGTGCCTGAGCTACGATAATAATTTAATAATGTACTTTAGTTGTACTTGTCCCTTTGGGTTACTACATTTTTGTTGTTATTTTTCTTGATTAACAAAAACATGGATCAGTTTGTAGAGACATCAGAATGATGGGCTGTCAGAGAGCAGCGCTCTGAGCAGTGAGGGGTTTGGTGCCTTGCTCTCCAGCTTACTGGTACACACTCTGTACTTGGTCCATGCAGGGACTTGACCCAGGTACCCTCCAGCTCCCAAGCTAAATCCCTGCGGACAGAGCTGCTGCTGCCCTAATTTGCATTGTTGTATTAAGAAATGTATCAATAATTGGCATTTTTCCATAATGCCATGAGGAACCTCCATCAGATTTTATGATGCATATGGTGCAAGTACAGAGGAGGAAATTATAAACTTTGTTGGATATTTTTCTGAGGGGTTGGAGGTGTGCAGCTTGTCACCTGCAGCTCTCCATCTAACAGCCAACAGCTGTCAACTGCTGATATATTAAAACAGGATCCAGAAATAGCCAGAAATGACCATTGTCTTATCTTGTAAACACAGTTTTGAGGACCAGTAAGCACTAATCCCAGTGCCTGTGACTGCTTCACAATAAAAGCCATGTTCCAGCAGTTGAATATCTTCAATGTAACTAGCAGCAGCAGGAAATGTTTGGTTAGTAAGTTAGCATAACTTAATGCAGCTCTGATACAAGGCAGTAAACAATGAGATTGACTTCAATCAGGTCAAATTACAGACCGTACCGATGGATTACTTGCTGTTTTGCTTTTCTAGCATAGAAAGCGATTTGAATCTTCTGCATTAATGACCCTGCCACCAATAATGTAAACTACTATATAGAGAGGTAAGATGTGAACAATAAACAGTGTGACAGATATCAGTCAGATCAAATTACAAACTGTAATGCTGCATAATTTTTCTCGCTTAGGTAAGCACTTTAAATCTTGTGCAGGAATGGGGGAGCCTGCCACCGATATTAAAAACTTGCAGACCATAAATACTATAATTGAAAACAGGGTTTGATTGGATAAAAGTCTTAAGGATTACAACTTTAAAGTTAAATTAAAGTTCACACATGAAAGAAAATTGTTTTATTGATGACTGCAACATTTCTTTGAGTAAATGTTTTTCTTTGATCTGCACACTGTCTCACAAAGCAGTTTATTGCTTTAGTGTCATTTCTATGCAAAGCTACTGACCTCACAGTCCCAAAGTACACAGTTGCTCTGTTCTCTAACATGAAGTGCTTCTCTCCCTTTGCTGATTCTCTCATGTCTCCATCATCCATCCATCCATCTGTCTGTGGGTCCATCTGTCCATCGGGCTGCATGCAGACTTGGAGATGGAGAGTGTAATACAGGACAGTACATGGGTGGCCGACCCGCTAAACCACTACAGCCTAAGTTCAGGTAGACAAAATCTCTTGGTGTACTGCACCGCCACCCCTAACCAACAACTAACTCCACAACCCGAGTGATGTGTTTGCACTGTGTGACTCTATTATGACTACTCTCTGCCTGCCACAGTAGCTTTAATGTTGGGATATAGCCTGGGAATAGCTTCACTCTTCACATAGAAAAATGTTGTCTTTTTGGTGTTATATTACAAGAGGAGGACCTTTCACAACCTTATAGATTGCCCTGCCTCTGACTTTTAACATGCTTATTCCATTATCTCTACACTTAAATCACATCTGTCTTCGGTATGTTTCAGTTTTTCTTTTAAAAGAAAAAGGCTTTGTACTAAGATTTGAATGTTTGGAAAATACTATAATTTAATGGTTCTATTTTCAAGGTAAGGAACATGCTGAAAATTGGAAAAACTTGAAGATAATGTCGCAGTTATATTTGTTTGAGAAAGGTTTCTGTATTCACTCGTCATTCATAGTCCTCTGTTGATCAATTTCTCTGGGAATTAGCAAGTATGAAATAATCATGATCAAAATATATCATCAAGGTTAACTTAAACAGCTGGTAAAATAAACTAAATGACAGTATACATTGATTGCTAGATATAGCAACTGATTAATAGATATTATGGAATTCTGTAAACTTTATTTTCCACAGTTGCATTCATAGTGGCAATTTCGATGTCTTGACTTAGGCTTTGAATGTTGGAAATATTTGGTTTGGATACCTTGAAAGTGCTTGAAAAGTGGCTGGATTTTCCTCTTAAAAAGCTGTATGAATCCTATATAAAGTTCTGTGATGAGTTGCAGTGGTTTAAGAAATGAAACCCCACTTTTCAAATGTTGCTCTCAAAAGAGAACAATGTTATCCCTGCAGCCCACTGTTCTTTCTCTGTTTTACCCCTCAAGGTGTATGCAAATGACTTCAGGGGTGAGCCAGGTTACTACAGCATTTCTCAAAGCTGCAGAATGTACCCTGTGTCTGGATGGGGGCCAGCTGTGTTTGTGTGTGTCTGTTTGGTCGAAGCTGAAAGGCCACGGCACCCCTGCCGTGGCGCTGGGTCTCGACCGGCCTTGATTTATTTAATCCTTTTACAATGAGGGGGCCTGTAAACCCATCCATTGAGCGGTAAGCTTTGTCCTGCAACAGTAAGAATCTCTGTCTCCCTCTCCATGGTGACTGAAAGAGCACATTCCTGCAGGGAGCCACACAGCATTGGAAAAATATGTTTGCTCTGCCTTGACCCACTCTGCTCACCACTAACCTTCACTGTTTTTCAGTAGAACGGTGGAAATTGTTAACATGCTGCGCTGCTCCACTTCTAGAAGCTAAGAGTTATTAGTCCTCTGGTCCATGTGCTTGTGTTGTGTTTCAGTGGAATCTGAGAACAGAGACCAGACTCTTCACAGTAAAAATAGACTCTTTCATTGACATCAATGTGAAAATAAAGAGTTGTTGGATTTGGATAAAAAATTACAGCCTTCTTTCCTCCCCAGACAGCTCAATAGACCTACCAGTAACTGACCCAGATGTAGAGCCCCCTCTGTCCCCCTCCTCACTGCAGGCCTTCGTCATGTCTGGGGACCAGTGATTTAGGCAGCTGTGAGCATATATGAGCCAAGACAGCTGGTTATGTGAAGGAGAGAGGACAGGAAATGGAGAGAAAATGTGTGAGACAGAGGAAGATTCTTCCTTGTGTTCCAGAGGATCTCAGATCATTTCCTGGTGCTCCGGTTCTGGGCTGTGAAACTATGCAGGGTCCCTGGTGTAAAGTGTTGCTCTGAAGCTTCAATGAGAGACCGCACCTTTGTTTGGGGGAGGCTGCTTTTGATTACATACTAACAACTCAGGCTGTGTCGTAAACTGACTGAGTGTGGGAAGCACAATTTTTACACATTTTAGTGGAAAAGTTTGCTAAACAGCATCTGTAGTTACATTCCACAGAGTTGTACCCATCTTTATTTTGATCTGTCTCTTTGGTGTGTCATAACTGAAACAAATGATTGTGTTGTTGCAAAGCTTCAAAGCTTCTAAGCATGTAACCAGCAGGTTTACAGCCATGTTTATGTTTCAGACCGCATGGCGTTCTACTTCTGATCATGCAGATGCAAAATGTTTGTCCTCCTTCATTCCACAATCAAGAAGTGACATAGATTATTCAGATCCATGCAAAATAGCAGCTGTCTGATATTTGATCCAACACTAAGCTCTCATCCTTTTCTATGGTATATGACATCAGGGAAGGAGCTCGCGATTTCCTGTAGAGGTGTTTTCTCAGCACATTGTTGATAATCTCCAGTCCCAAAGGCATACTGCACCTGCTGCTTTACCGTCGCTAACACTGCTTCTCACTCATGCCTCACATGTTGATTTGATATGATCATATTTTTATGGTAACAAACATAAAAGTACAAAGCACTTTTACAATGTGGACAGATAATTAGAGAAAAGAAAACTCTTGTTTATTCTGCCCCAGGAAGCAAATGGTAAGAGGTTTTTCACCTTGTTTTTTGCTTTAATGTTTCTGCTCTCTAGGTGATAGCGTAGTACACATACAGTATGGCTCTGTTGAGTTGAACTCAGTTGGACTTTCACAGTCATTAACCTCAGTGTGTGGAAGTACTGGCTAATGTTAGGGTAAGGGAATCATCTTTATAGCGGACAACATGACACACACATGGATGATGTACAGTGGTGGAGAAAGTATTCAACAAGTACTGGTTCTGCAAGGAAAAGATTATATGTTATTTTACGATGATATTATTTGGTAGTAAAAAGCTGCTTAAACATTGATGTGTCAGTATTAACTGTTATAACTGCTCCAGATGGAGCTATTGTGAACTACTTTATACAGTTCGGTAGTTCGTTCCAGTGGTTGCCCACCTGGGGGGGCGGGCCCCTCAAACAGTCACATGGCCAATCTGGGGGGTCTTGGGACAATTAATGTAGTGGGAAAGAAGAAAGAAAAGTTCTGCTACATGAAGTTGTATTAACTTTTTTGAATTATCCTTTGCTTTTTTGTGAAATATTGGATAATTTTATATCTTAAGTTAAATTAAGTGTACATAGTGACTTTCCACCACTAAACATTGAGAATATCAGAACCTACATGCAAATAGAAATTTGAAGATAGGCCAAGAAATGTTGGTCTTTGTGTAACATGTTAAAAGCCTGTCAAGTTGAAGCGATCTCATACAGTAGAGAAGCCTGACTCCAGTCTTGTGATTCTCATCCAACAACAAATTACTCTTGACTTTATTTTGACTCAGTATGTCTGCTTAGGGTCTAAGCTAGTTAAGGAATTAATAAGATAATGCTTTCAGGGGGCCAGTGGGCCCCTCAGAGGGAGAGCTGATTTAATGTCAAGGCAAGGCCATCCTAGATGTTGTTTAGACAGAGAAGAAAAGCCTGGATGCTGCCTTTTAGGATCATGTGTGTGTGGAGTAGAGGGGTGTTTTCCACTGTGTAAACCACCAGTTTGTTTCTTGGCTGACTGGCTCGCATGCTGCCTTCAAATGCTGTCAGGAATAGTCGTATCAAGCACGTGCAAGTCAGCAATATAAATATGACTTGGAGGCAAGGGTGCACTGTGCCGAAAGGAAGAGAACGCTATGTGAGCAGCTGATGGCCAACGCGGAGCGGTCCATACAAAAACATCAGAAATATTACACAGTGTGTCCTCCTCCTTTACTACTGAAGTTACCCCAAGCTGTGTCATCTTACATGATTGTTTTGTTTGGCAACATAGAGGGAAGTCTTTAATGAGTTTTGTACAGACTACAGGCATGAAATCAACTATTTTTGCCTTTACATATCAACTAAAAGTTGTTGCTAGAGTCCAGCCACCCGTCATATTGATTACATTTTAAGATTTGCTTCAATAATATGGACAGTTTGTTAGACTGGGGTTAATAACCGGTATATCCCACATTTTCCAGGGGCACCTGAAGGCAGCATATGTGGGGTAGTAATCCAATCGGTTGAAGCGGAGCCGGAGTTCTGTGAGGTGGATACTAGTTGACAGAGCAAAGAGGAAAGTCTGCTCCGCTCCTTGTCCTCGTTGTGTTTAAACTTTAAACTTTTATTGTTCTCACTTGGTCAAAGGGACTGCACCGTCTTTGCGACATTCGGCTTAGGTTTTCAGCGCTAACAGTTGTAACATACGGTTAGAAAACAAATGATAAGTAGATAACTTGTACTTTGGACCTACTTTGAAATTCTGTCATAAACCCTCAACGCAAGTCAAGCGTTATGGAGCAAAGGTAAGAAAATGCGTTTGAATGTTGAGTGTTACTTTCTATATTCGGTACAGTATCGACTCATGGATATGAGACATGATAGCCTGCACCTTTTTTTTTCTTCAAAAATAAGTCGCGACACCGTTAACAGTTAGCTTTATGCTACACGTATCTTGTTTTAATGGGAATAACCTGATGGAAGGGGTTTCCTAGGTCGCCGAGAAGTGTGGAAAATATTGCTCACATGACTCCACCATTTTCCATAAGAGCGAAAAGATCACTTATGAATAATATTTGCCTCTTCCCTCAAGTGTATGCCAGAATCATAGGCTCTTTTAACTTTTAACTTTTTTAAAACTTTGTTTTGTACCATATCAAGTTTTCAGTTTGACTTTTAAAAAGCAGTTTTGGACTAACTTGTTTATTGAAAAAACATTTCAAATACATAGTTTACAGGGTTTGTAGTTGTTAAGCTTCTGGATAAACATGTTTCACTGTATGATAAAGCAGCCCTTACATCAGTTTTTGAGATTCTCAGCAAAGTCAAACCTGCTTTGCTCTTCTCTTGTTTTTATTTTCTTTTTTTCATAATATAATTTTTTAAAAGTGGCTTTGTGGGAGTTACACCCATATACAGCTCAGTGGTCTGACTATTGATCTTGGTACTGATGCTGATATTTGTTGATCATTCATTACACTTTTGTATGATTTCTGCCTCTGGTGTCTCTGATGTGCTGTAGAGTTAATAGGGCTGGCAAAATCATGATCACAATTATTTATATTATTTAATTATTCTACTGAACAGTATTTAAAATTTTGGTGAACAATATTCAACATATTCCAGGCAGTAACTCAGCAGAAATGGGTCATAACACAAGACAAAACAAGAGCGTTATTGTGAAACAGGTTGCAGTACATTAATCATTTCAACTTTATTTTATTGGAAGCCAAAATCACAATAATAAAAAGACGAATTGCCCAGCTGTTGCACTTATTCCATCTGGCATAATAATGTAGTGAGACACACAGGGCCCTGCTGACGCCCTCTCTTCCCTCTGCTGAGTTGTGTTCAGTGGTGCAGTGAGAGATTGAACAATAAGGCATTTTGCTCCTGCTATCACCACACACTTGGGCTCTCATGTCCAAACAGAGGTCACTGTCACTCATGACTGCCTTTTAATAGGCAAACACTACTCTGTTATTTACACACTAAAGGGAGATGGTCAGGATGTGTTAATAGCTGTTTGCAAAGTGTCTCTCAGTGCAATGTTCTGTTTTTCAGTTTGATGAATAATGCAAACATTATCTATGTGGTAGTCAGTTCTATGTGGAAAAATCACCAAGCAGTATGCATAATAGTCATTAAGTTGGCTTGTTGAGTTCTTTAAGTGGTTGCAAAAATATACAACTCTAGAAAAGTCATTTGTGGACAGAACCAATTGCAGACGTTCTCAGACTCCCAATATTAATTTACATGATTGTCAAACTCCATTTCCAGGGACCTTCCTTTACTCTGAAGGACCAACAGATGTAAAAACCCATTTTAAAAAGCTTGTAGCTTCACATTCCAGCAGAAGCCCTTGTTCTCACGGTATGTACATTTCCTAGATGGATGATGTAATCATATCCATTCAAAAAATGTTTTTATGAAACTACAACAGTAGTAATAAGATTGCAGTTTGAATTCCCGCTCTGCTGTTTACATGGGCGTGGGTGGCTGTTGGGTCTCGGGGGGTGCTCGCTGACGTGAAAGGTTGAGCCAAGCCGTGATGAGAGCATTGTGAAGCCCCAAGGAGCTGTGGTCACACCCACTGGTGGTTGTGTGTTCAGGGAACACTGACACGCACATTAGTTGTATCAAATATCTCCGGCTGGAGTCTGCTGATTGGCTCTATAGTGTCACTGCTCTACTTTAGGAAACAGTGGCACTCCGTCGTGTTGCTATGAAGATGGGATTTTCCTCCAATCTGCGTCCTTGCTAACTGAATGGAATGAGGTGGTCGGATTTTGGGGTTGGAGCGGGTAAACCGAGCATGATGTTTGCCATTACGTCTGTAATTGTTCCTACTGTAATGCTTGGCTTCTTTTCTCCTCACCCACGGCTCGTCACATCCCAGCCTCTCACTGAGCTCTCTTGGGGAAAAGCCTCATCATAGTCACGCAGTCAGTTCAGGGCTGTAACTGAAACCTCTTAGTGTTCCTCAGGCATTAACTGACTAACTGTCCTGTCTATCTTTGTCCTATCTGGATTTTATCTGCCATCTATGCAAATGAAAGACCTGAGCTCTCCCTTGCTCTGAACATCTGCCCCCCCTCCACGTCCTTGCTAGTGTGTCAAAAAATATACCGTCAGATTTGATTATGATTGCAAATATATAGAAATATTCAATAGAAACCATTTAATCTCTGCCTTTTTTGGGTTAAAGAGGGACTCCAGCCTGTTTTCACATAAAGATCAGTTTACAAGGCAGGGGTAGTACGACTCAGCCTGTGAAAACAGTCATATAATGTCTTCTGGGTATTTGGAGAAGCTTTGTCAAGTCTGAGGAAATGATCCTAATGATGTCATCATCAGGGTTATTATATCTGGGCTGCACATAGTCTGACTCACCAGATGTAGACTGGGTAGGGGAGAGTTGGCTTAAATGTAACGCATTTACAGTTGTAACACACATTTTCTCTTGCTAAGTAAAAGCCATCATGACCTCATCATGCCTGCACATGGCCAGTTTAGCACTTAACATACCTGAGAAATATCGACAGCATTCACTCTGTAATGGCAAACAGGAATGACAGCCTGAAAACTGGTTTAGAACAAAGAGAGTGAAGATCCAGAGCTGTTTTGTCAAATTGAAAGCCGTTTTTTATGATGTGGAGCTAAAACCCACAGTGTTCTTCTTCAGTTAGCATAGTTTTTACATGTCATGTATACTGGTTCTGGTCTGTAAGGATGACCAAAGCATAGGTGCAACTTAGAAGCCCATGTGTGGCACATGTGACAGATTGATTAATGTCCCCCTTTAATTGCTTCTTTGTCTGCTTTTGGAGAATGCCAACAAACAGGGAGAGGAGGAGAGGGTTTGTGCCCAGGCATGTGCAAGAATAAGAATTAGGGTCTCTGGTCAAAGTGTAGCAAAAGCAAAAGATGTCCAAGTGCACTGCTAAATCACTTGAATTCCATATTAAGCGCACATTACGAACATAGTTTTTTAATTGAATTGGGTGAGTTTTGAACCGAAAACTGTCAAAAACTGCTTGTTCACTCAAGGAAACTGTTTGGACATATGTGCGTCAATAATAATGTGTTCTTTCTAATCCCACCCCATGCCCTAGTGAGCCAAGCCAGCCTGGCCACAAAACCACCAAAAGTGGCTCCTGAGGCACTTAACAGGACACATCTGACTGCTATCTAGCTGCACTGCTGAGTTTTTATGATAACAGAACCTACGGTGTCTGCACAGAGCAGCAACTAACAATCCTGTTGTGGCTGTTTACAGATAAAGAAGCTCTGTGAAGAGAAAGTAGTGACACTGCTGATTCTGAGGACAGACTGGAAGATATATCTAAAAAATCTAAGACCACAAGGCACCATTAATAATCAGTCTTTGTAATAACACCGTTTAAAATAATAGCATTATGTAACACTGTTATTTTTCCAGTAACGGGGTAATCTAACTAATTACTGTTTCCATCGTTACAACGCCGCTACTGTTAGTGAACGTTAAATGCGGTGCGTTACTATGCATTGATTGAATAAACTGCATGATCCGAATGCACAGCTGGCTCCACACACAATACTCATTTCAACTGACTTGTGAAAACTGCTCAGAAAAATTCTTCTTTGCATTACTCTAAAAAAAGGTGCTATATGTCAAACAGTTACTTTCCCTTGTAACTTGTTACTTTTATTATCAAGTAATTCAGTTACTAACACAGTTACTTAGTAGTGTAGTGAGTAACTATTACTTTTTTTAAAGTAACATTCCCAACACTGTTAATAATGTGTGTTAGGTTTCAGCTAACAAGGAAAGGCTATATTATCAATCTATATTCTCAGTAAACAAAGGTTATGGTATCCAGGCATTAGATCGTGATGTGATTGAATAATATATTCAGTTGATTTTGATTGACTGCAGAAGCTTAAATGAATTGCCATTAAACAGATATGTGTTTGTATGGCCTACATTGTGATTACAAATAGGATCTGTCTGTCAAGTTGAACAGCAGTGTTTATACTGCACCAACAGGACTGGAAGAAGCTACATGTACATTAACAATGGCAGCATTTCAAGGGAGACATTTAAAGGGCATCATTACTTATTACAGTAATGCAGTGCTTCCTGTTAGAAGTAGACCAGACAAAGTAATTTAGTTACTTTTATAACTAACAAGGCAACTGTAATTAATTACTATTTTCCAGTTTTTAGGACTATAATTAAAATCTTATAATTAGTCTTACAGAATTTTTAAGGGCTTTTAAGGCAACCTTCCTTAAATTGAGTGGCTTTTACCCAGCTGGATGTCAGCAGTGAGTGTGTCAGAGGCACTTTCAGTGAGCATGCTTGAAGAGCTGCTGGCCCTGAGACTGTCATCTGTCCTGACAGTAAGCAGATGGGAGTCTCTGTCTGTCCTCGGGAGAGTGATGCTAGTCATTGCACTCCTCTTCCTCTCGTCTTACAGTCAGTCTAGTTTCCTTAATAAAAGTGACGTGTCAGTGTAAGCTAACATAGTGGCACAGTCAGCCCCCCCACACACACACACACACATGATACTGAAGGCCCTTTTTCGATGCTTCAACAGTGAGTAAACAAAGCTGCCTCAGCAGTTTTGTCTGCAGTACAGCAGCACAGAAGGAATTTCTCCCTGAGGGGTGAATTGGAGCTCGGCTTTTCCCTGAAATGGACCGATGGGTCTTGTTTGTGGATGCTGGCGCAGAGGCCGGCTGTTGATTCTGAATTGATTGTGCTGCTTCATTAAAACAGCACACAATAGAGACTCTGGAGTCAAGAGTTTGTTTCAAACATTATTTATTTTGTGGAAGAGTGAGGGAGCTATAAATCTGTGTTGGCGCAAGTGGGTCTATTTTGAAATACGAGCGTGTGTGTGTGCCCGTGTGTGAGAGTATGCTTTTCGAGCAAAATTAATTCAACTTTAGAAAACCCAGATTGACAGAATATATTTGATTATCATCTACAAATGAGGGAATGTATGACTCAGTATGATGTGGCAGAATGGTCAGCGGGTGCAAACAATGAATACCAAATCTGACCTCCATTCCAGGAAATATGCCTTCAGTTCACAGTTGACTTATTTTAAACAATTAGGTGTGTCTAACAGTGAATTTGTTGTTGGTGTGTGCAGTTTTTTTCAACAGTACTGCACTGAATTCACATTGCACTGTTGTAGCATTGTCAGACTCTTAACAGAGGATAGAGAAAAACAAAAAAGATCAGAATAAATCCACACATTATTCTTCTCAGTCAAAACCAGGCAAGTCCAGTCTTAGATCTTGGGTGGTCAATTGCATAAAGTTGTATAAACTTGTATTCTGCAGTGCGTGTAAAGTGTGTTGATGTTCCACATGGATATATTATAAGACATCCATAGTGGTGGTGTTGTAATGGCATTTCTTCTTTTATGTGCCTTCTGTCACCCATAATGCATTGCGTGGTAGGCTATCTAAGTCAGTCTTAGTCACTCTTAGGGAAGCTATGCAACAGCTAAATTTAGTATACGTAGCAAGTCTGACTTACATTAAAGTCAAAGACTAGCTCTGTTTTTATGTAACTGGCCAATGGAGCCACAAATATTACCAACAATGCATAAAAAGTAAAGAGTTTCTTTTCTCCCCACAGAATTTCTGAGTCCTTGTGTGCATATACTTTTCTTAGTATTCTGCTAAAACAATGAGAAACTGTTGAATTAATTCAGCTATGAAGTAACTTGCCATACCCATCAGCTCATTAGTTTGATGTTTGCATTCCAAATGTACTCGATGGACTGTCAATTAAGTCTGCAGCATGCAGTTGACTCCATAGTGTACGTTTAGCATGCCAAACAGGAAGCCTCATTAATTTTCACCTAATGTTCTCTGGGCAGAAGAGCCAAGTCTCACACAGTGCTCGTTTTGGCTGATTTTAGATTATAATATTGATAACAGCATGTGTGTGTACTTCGAGGTGCTGTGTAACTATAAATGAATCCTACTGTCGTGCTGTGAGTAAAGACGCTGCCATGGCACTTTTTATTGTATTGTTGTTATCTTCTAAACACAACTCAGCCTTTGCTTTCTTTAACTCAGCTTGTTTTGTTTGTAGAGTTGGTGAGCACGGCCTACTTTCAGTAGTATTGTAATTGAATGTGAGTTCAGCTTGGCACAGCAAACTGAAACTGTGTCTGTCTTAAGACTTGTTATCTATTTCATTAATTTCTAAAGCTCCCTCCTTCAAACAGCTTCCTGTGTGTGTGAAGCAGGTAAAATAAGTTTGTGAAACACATAAGAGAAATGGAAAGACTGTGACCATGACTGTGTTTATAATCAGTTACAGCAATGTGCTCTGGAATATAAATAAAAAACTGATGCATCACAGCAGCTTTTCCACTTTGGCCCAGAGATGTTGGTGCGATCACTCTGTTTTCAAAAGTTTAGGCAAGTTCCAGATGTCATGTGGCTAAAAGAACACAATGATCATAGATTGGATAGGTAATGGATGTTTTTAATACTGCCCGCAGTACTTTTAGTACTTCCAGCAAGTGTTCTGGGGTTGTTGTTTCTTTCCTGGTTGAGCCTGTGTGTCTGTTTATATGTCTCAGAGCATTTGACTGCTGAGTGCTCCTGTGCAGTGTGATGTAAGTTTTAACAGAGAATCAAAGAGAGACAATTAATGACAGAAACTGAGGACACTGGCAAGAGAACAGAGAAACAAAAAAGATGAGTGGATTGGAGTGGGCATTGTTTTATTCTTTGAGATTAACTTGGTCTGAGTTGAAAGCTTTCCAGTCCAGTGACGATGTGAAAATCAGAGGGAACAGGACAACTGATGCTGCTTTAAAGAGCTCACCTAGAAATATAAGCACTGGGATAGTCTCGCTTCAGTAGAAGAATATATTTGAATATTCAGCGTAGTGTTACAGTCTTGCTATGGTGAAGTAGTTTTTTAACCCTGCAGATTTAATTTTCTACACTCTACAAAAAACTGAAGTGATGTATTTATTTGATAGGGCCGGACAATATGTCCAAAATGTTCTATCGTCTACTTCTTGCTGTATGATATATTGTCCCAGAAATAATTGTGATTATATCTCACTGTCATTTTAAAACAATTTTATTGCACTGATATAATGACAATTTTATAGAAAAATAATGCAAGTACACCCTTCAAAAAGGAGCAGATGAGAGGACAGAAATGACAAAACCTAGAATGCTTAGAAGCTGTGAAAACACGCTGCACCCAAGACTGCTTGCTTTATGGCATGGTGATGTTCATATGTACACAAAAACATATTTAAACAGGCGTATCATGCGATATATGGACAGGACCTTGATAACCGCTTCCTCTTCAGTTGTTTCCTTATTTTTGTATCAGTTTTGTATCAACAGCTAAAAGACTGATAGATGGCTTAAACTGAGCTATGTCGTAAATTATAGTGAAGTAAAACATTTTGAGTTGAAAAAAAAATGAAATAAAAAATCTATATATATTTTTAACTATTTATTAGCCTATAGCAAGTGCAATCAATTTTTAATGTGCAATATTTTAACACCCGTGTTTGTCTGTTGTCTGTGTTTTCTTTGTTGTGTTCTTTTTAATTTTTTTTAACTGCACTGATCTGGAGTTGCGCTCCTAATTTCATTGCAAGCTATACAATGATACTAAAGGCTTGAATTGAACTGAGACAAGTTCATTTGTAATTCAGTTTTTTAATTTGAAAACACTCTGTTACATTCTTCTCACCAGTGGATGACAGTGTGTGAATTTCAGTTGAGATTGTGCCTGGAGTCAAACTTCACTCCACTGTTCCCTGATCCAAAAAAATGCAGAGTCCGATTCACTTGATAGCCTTTCCACATCTCTCTGAAGCAGAGAAAACAACTGGTGTGTAGTTTAAGGAGCTTACGAGCCTTTCCCAGACATAGTATCTGATTAATGCGGTTTGGGTCTTTAAGTAGGCCTGTTGCTTTTCTTGTCTTGTTTTGAAGGGGAGCGGAGGATACTGGTATTGGATGTGGAGGATTCTTTTGTAGTTGCCTGGGAGGTGGTATTTAAGAACGAAGCCTTCGCCTCAAGGAAACTACACATGCATAAAGGAAGGGTTTGCATTAGAATGAAGCTGAAATGCACAATGGGACCAGCCTGAGCAGCTTGGATGGGGTTTCATTCCGGTCCATAGATGGACCTTGTGTGAAAGCTGAGCCAGTGTCGAACCCACACCTACTGTAGAGTAGCTAACCGTTCTATAAGACATCTAAGATGTGTCCTTGCTTCCTTGTTCCTCAGTGTCTAAGAAGCACGGGAAGCTGATCACCTTCTTGCGCTCCTTCATGAAGTCCAGGCCCACCAAGCAGAAGCTGAAGCAGAGAGGCATCCTCCGAGAGAGGGTGTTCGGCTGCGACCTGGGAGAACACCTCCTCAACTCAGGACATGATGGTGAGATATGCAGACACAGCTTATTTCCTGTTGGGGTTTTTTTAACATTTAAATAAAGCCCCAGGCGTTTTTGGAAACAGGTAGGTATTGTGTTTGAAATTCAAAAGGTAAAAACACTTTGAGGTTTTGTGAGGGGGTTATGTACAGGACTTTTTCGTGGCTCAGTGAAGTCTCGGCTGGCAAACTCCCAGGGACAAGACTGCAGTAGCCGTGTCAGACGATAAATAATCCCCACTGCTATTGATTCACTGGGCCATCATGTGAATACGAGCTTTGATTTGAGAAGGTACTGTTTTCAGAAGTGCAGGACACAGTAGTTTGTCAGAATATTTAGATTAGCTTTAATATTGTTGTCCCAGAGGAAATTCTTTTCCCAGCCAGTACAACAACAGATATAAACAATACATAAAAATCATGAATACATTCATGCCCCTTCCAGTATCCCAGCCTTCAATGGTGTCAGCGAGGCAGTTTGTTCAGGGCTGTTGTGGCAGAAAGGACAAAGCTCCTGCTGAACAGAGCCTTTCTCTATTTAAATTCTTGTATCTGTGACCAGATGGGAGTAATGTTGAGGTGGTGATCATTGTCATTTGCACTAACAGCTAAACAGTAGACGCGACAGCAGAGCATGTGCTGAAGCCCAAGACAGTGCAGCATCATAATCCATTAGACTCAAATAACGGAACATATTAATGTTTAACGTATACCAGTGACATAATGACTGCCAGAGCTCGCTCTTTATTCATAGTTTGTTGTAGAGACGCACTTGCTGCTGCTGCCTCCATTTCAATTTATGAGCTAATGGTTTTTAGATGAAAGCCATCATGGCCCTTCTCAAACCACACAGTATGTAAACAGTAGCTCCGCCAGCCTTTCTGCTTGTAATTAATTAAGATATTTGCAGAGCTAAAGTCCCTGCCTACATTTATCTGCTGTAGCTCCATTGATTTTTAGAGCTCTCTGGTAGGTGAACTGATGTGATGGACTCAGTGACTCAATGAGTGGGAGGATAATGGTGTCCTGATTACACTGTAACATCAGCGTAATGTTGCTACTCCGCAGTTGAAGCTTGATCAATAATTTCATTTCAGCTCATGTTGACACCAACGTGAGAAGCCATTTATTCATGTTAATGGATCATATTCTGTGTCTGGACATAAACGCTTCTCGTTGTAGCTGCACATTAGCTGTCAGTGATCACACCGAGTCCTGTCCGTTTAGCAGGCGTCTGGTCACAGATCAGATCAGTGTCGGGTGTTGCTCATCTCAGTCACACATTCATGGGTGAAGGAGTCAATCCTTGACCTCCGTAAATCCTGCCGAACCTTGACACTGAGAGATAAGAGACTCCATCACACTCTGCTGGGTTAAACGGTCAAGATTTGAACCTGTAAGAAATGAAAGATAACTGTGATCTTACAGAGAAACACACTTATGATTTTTAAATCAAAACTGTGGTGCACTATGGTCAAGTCTGGAGACAAACCACCATTACCACAGTGGTACTTTACTCGTAAATCTGCGTTTAACGCTGTAATGTTGGTGAAAGATTTCACTTTTAAAGCACTTTTGCCTAAAAAATCTGCCCAACACATTTGGAAAAATTGATTAGATGTTAAAAAAGGGCTAAACAAAACTTTAAAATGTTATGGAAATGTTGTCCATTTTGAACAGAGCGTTAGCGTCTTGACTTGCTCTTAGATGCTCCAACAAACTAACAGAGTTTGGGGTAAAAATAGAAAGTAAAAGCCTGTGTTTCATGAACAAAAAAAAGTTCCTTTCATAAACCTTTATCAAATTCTCATGATTCAAATGGCCTGCTGACAGTGGACCTATTAGGACTACTGAGTAAGGGATCATATGAATCAGATTTTATTAAGGGTTATGCTTTTCTTAGTTTTCCAGACGTTCTTATGAAACAAAATACAAAACATCAGATAATGAGGTAAATGTATGTAAAACTAATCCCTAATATTGCATCTAAGAAAATGAATGAATCTGCTCCAGACCCATCACTGCCAGTGTTTACATTACATACACTGCTACATACTAGCCTCAGAGAAACCTATAATCTTGCCAATGTTCTTAATTTCTCCCTGTTTAAATCACTGCTGGGTGTAGTTACTGTAGCAGCTCCTCTAAACAACTCCACACTTTGATTGTGGAAGAACTAATTTCTGGCAAGCGTTTGAAGCTGAATAACTTCCAATTTCTTAAAGACTACCTTCATCTGTGACTGCTGGCCAGTGATTAACCCAAACATTTCAGTATAAATGTGTTAAGTTCTGCTGCCACAGTCAATACTGAAAGGTTTTCACTTCTTGCTGCTATTAAGTCCGTTTGAGTATGTAGAAGCGACGTTTACGGAAACAAAATCATCACTAAAAGCTCTGTTGTGTGTCCAACAATGACTTAACATTCAAACACATCTTTGTGGTAAGAGGACATCGTAACAAAACATTTCTACATTAAGAACTTTGAAAGGATTTATCCATCCTCCCTGTCCTGTCCACTGCTGCAGAATGGAGTTCCCTCAAATCTCCTCTTGTTTTCTCCGTCGCTATGTGTGGAATTCATCTGAACAGCTGCTCCGGCGAGTGTCCCACTCTCTGTCATCCTCTGAATGATGTGTGAGCTGTGGGAGGCCTGGGAGCCTCCTTATACACACACACACACACACACACACACGCACCATCCTTATCTACCATACACAGAGAGAAAGAGAGAGAGAGATAAATAGCATGTCTGTATGATTCATAGTTGCTGAAGGAGATTTAAGAAGCTCTGTGTTTTTCTGAGGTTTTTCTTTTTTTGTCTACCCATCTCTGACACAATCACTGGCATTGTGCGTCGAAGCTGATTGAATGTGATTGGCTGCACAGACAATAACATGTTTTTCTAACTATATTTGCTTCATCTTGAAAAAACACATGAATGTAGGAGGTCTTTTCAAAGCTCTTCAGGATATATTGCTTTCTTCTTTACATGGTTCAAATGTTTTCAACTTGAGCTTTTCCTTTGGAAAAGCACTAAAAAGTTTGTTATTCACAGTCAATAATCCTTCTGAGGCTGCAGCCTCTTGTCCAAAAAGCTCAAGGCTGACCACTCTCTGCTCACTCCTCAATAAGGGAAGTCATCGTATTGTTGACCTTGAGGCGCTCAATGAAGACTGGACAAATATTGACTGATGTGTTTTGTGATGACACGCTGTTTTTCTCTTCGCAGTGCCCCAGGTCCTCAAAAGCTGCACCGAGTTCATTGAGAAGCACGGCGTGGTGGACGGCATCTACCGCCTCTCTGGAATCGCCTCAAATATCCAGAAGTTGCGGTATGAGACACACTGGCTGCGTATTACAGCATTTATCAGAATCTCCACTCAGTGCATTCTTCTTCCTCAGAAATAATCTTTGTCATAGGAGGAGCTCACAAAGCTAAACCTATTATAGCCCTAATCTAAAGGCTGATAACATATGAATTCCATCTTTAAAAGTAATACATTGGTTGACATGCAGTGTGACAGTTGATCCTCATCAGGTTTTGTTATCTAATGTTGTCAAACCAGAATAAGAACAGAGATTTTACAACAATTGTGGCTTGTTAAAGGCAACAAATGTGTTGTGAAATTTAAATGAGTTATTGTTCTGCTCTGCAGTAAAATGAGTAAGAGCAATGCTGTGTGTGTGTGTGTGTGTGGTAATGTAAAAAATAGGATGTGGGGATGGCCATATGCAAGGGTTTAATTTCCACTTTGAGTTTGATTTCCTCATTAAGCTCTCACTAAACTGTGTGGTGTGATTGTTAAACTGCCAAAATCCAGAATTAAGAGTAGTCCATAGAAATGATACACTCTCTATATCACTGGTATCACAATGGTTTGTGACAACCATAAACTATTAATGCAGTATACAACTATACAAAAAGTTATTCATTCATTTTTTATTTACTATATTAGTACTAAACTGTACAAATTTCCCAATACAAAAGCAAATGTTATGCCCCTTGACCTTCCAAACATAAAAATATACATTCAGAGTGATGGCTATTTTCTATGGATATGAATACAGGTGTGCCTTGAGATTTTGGCTTGCACTTTGGTGTTTCTTAGGCACAAAAAGGTTGAAACAAAAACAAAAAACACTGGTGTACAGCAAACTAAGCAATATTTTCTTTGTGAGCAGCGTGTGCGTCTAGGCCAAGGTTTTTTATTCTTCACTTTTGCCTCTCAGGTCACATACATTGGACTTAAATGCACTAAGTAGACAGGTAATGCATGTAATTAAGTGTTACATATAAATAGACATCCATTTCATTCAGACCCTTGCTAAATGCTGATTAAGTCTATTGCTATCAGGGAAAGCTCTCTGTGTTTCCCAGTCTACCGGTGTTGTGTTGCCTATGGCAACTTTTCTGTGCTGGTGCACTGGAACTTACTTACTGTTGTTGGACAGATTGGTGTTTGAAAATGTGCCTGTTTGGTCTTATTTGCACGGGCAGACTTGAAGAGAGCACTCCCGTGGGCTGGGGAGTTGCAGCGAG
>CAFUXE010000760.1:365303-375798 GCA_903364295.1 Serranus cabrilla | reverse complement strand
CGTTGTGGATATGGTGTCTATTTTTTTTACGCATAGAATTCATGGATGAGCATCTCTTCTCCTTACCACTTACAGAATCATCAAATAAGAAAAAAAGCAATTAATATAGCCAATATGTTTTTTTCTTTTTTTCATGGGATCCTTTTCTTTTCCCTTTTTTTTTTTCCACAGTGATCTGATTCGCGATAGAAAATCAGGAAGGGCTTCTCTGTTTTCCAAGGCAACTTCTATTCCAATGGCAGCCACACGGGGGCGATGGTTTACCATCTCCTCTATTCAAATGTTCACTGTAGATCAGTCATAACACATTATGCTTCTGTCTCTCTCGCTCTTTATCTCCATATATAGGCGTTAGACTCGTCACAACAGTATGAATTGACATTATAGTGAAAGTTACACTCTGCATGTTTAGGCTCTGTGTGTCTCCTGCTCTCTGTAGATCTGAACATATATTCTGTCCCTTTCTCAAAATTTGTGATACACAATATAACCTCATATTTGTTTTCTTTTATATTTTTCTTATTCCTCAAGATTTTCAGACGTATAAATAAGCTGATCTTTGTATTTTCCAAATTTCTCATATTATGGTGGTAATAAATAGGTGTTAAAACAAACTGGTGCTAGTTTGTGTGATTTACTTGCTTCACAGCATTGGTGTGTTAGTGGCTTTACAAAACAAAGCTTACATATAAATTATTCCAGGGCTGTGCCATATGGAGAAAATCAAATCAAATTTTTTACCAAATATGTGAACAATATGTATATTGTAGTGTTGTAGCTATTGGTGGCTTTAAAAAAATAATTGCACAATAAGAGTTTTGATAATCATTACTATAATGGGTAAGTGGGTAAATAATGAAACTCAACAGTGTGGTCAGTTCAGAAATCAAATCACTTAATGCAGCCTTTAAAAACGGGAAAAGACAACTCTTACTCCATATTACAATATACAACATGTAGGAGGATATCTAGTCTCATGATGATATCGACAGTAATATATTGTCCAATAATCTAGACCAGGGGTGTCAAACTGATCCAGTAATGGGTTGAGGGGCTGCAGGTTTCTGTTCAACCAAGAAGAAACACACCTGAATCCAATCATTCAATCACCTGAACTGTCTTCACTCAGCTGATTAATTATCAGTTTCACCTGTGCTCTTGTTTTTCTACCATGTTTGGACATATTATGCTGTATTATGTTTTCACAGAGTATAACAGGGCCAATTCTAGCATTTGTAAGCATTTTACAGAATGATAATTTTTTGACAAAAATCAACATTTGGACATCCTATAATAAGGTGTTTTTCTTTTGACATTTTTAAATATAATATAGTATGCCAAAAATGTTTTCCAGTTTTGGACACACGATAATACAGTGTTTCTTGTTTCATATTTTTGGATATACTATACTATTACCCAGGTCCAACAGCATTTTTAGGCATTTTTGGGTGAACTACACTATGACTAATTTTGGACATACTATAATTTGTTTTTTTGTCATCTAGAACAGGGGTTTCAAACTGATCCAGGAAAGGACAGAGTGGCAGAAGCACACCTGAATCCAATCATTCAATCAGCTGAACTGTCTTCACTCAGTTGATTAATTATCAGTATCACCTGTGCTCCTGTTTGGTTGGAACAAAACCTGCAGCCACTCAGCAAGTCTGGTTTGTACTGTGTTGTTTATTGTATAATGGTGCATTGGACCACATGCTGTCCCAACACGAGTTTCCTTTAATCAATGTATCTAACTTTGTTAGTCAGTGAAAATGAAACAGTTTCTTATCAGTCGGTTTTAACCTGCTCGAATCTCTAACACTACACTTGTGAAATATAATTAAACCCCCCCAAAATGTTTTTATATGATTCTGTGACACAGCTGACTGAGATGTTTCATTTAAAGTGCCATGTCACAGTTCATGGCAAGTTGTGTTCATAGAATGATAATAAATAATATACAGCAATAACACTGGTCTTTCCAAATGACTAAAGAAGCACAGTAAATGGTGCATCTGCTCTGCTGCCCATTATTAAGGAATGAGTGAACTCAGGCTCATGGAGTTTTTGTGTTGAAGTGCTGCACTGCTGCAGATTCTATCTTTGGAATTCTAATTACTTTTTAAAAATTGGTTTGAAGTGTATTTCTGCTGTTTGTGCTGATATGTGAGCACTTCTGGAGGGAAGAAAATGACTGTCACTGTCATTGGTGCTTGATGATTCACATGTTGAGAGAAGAGTCAATGGCCGCCCTCTAGTGGAGACATTTCACATAACTTCATCTGCTTCTTGTCCCACCTGTGCAAAAATATATATATTTTTTTACATAAGTTTCTTCTTATTTTGTACTCATATGCTGCTAAATTTCAGAGGGGAATATGCTCTCATCCCACTGCATTTTTTGGCATCTAGTTACTTTTCAGATTTCAACAGATATAATAAGCATGTACATGACAATTTTTGTAAGTGAAACCATCCAACGCTATATAAAATCAGTACAACCCCTACACAGCAGCCAGCAGCCATCATTACAAAGCTACTTTTATGCTAATTCATCAATAATGATGTTTTTGAAGCCTTTATATTATAATTGAGAAATCCTCATTCTGCAGTGAAGCTTGAGATGTCACTTTAAGATGAGCGATATGGACAAATCTAAACATTTTCTCATAAACAAACACTATGTGGTGTGTGTTTGTGGGTATTGGAGGAGAAGAAACATTAATGCATCACTAACAATAATTAGTAACTAATATAAAATATGTTATTCTGCAATGAGTTTCTTTACTTTTGGTACTTGGTACTTAATTCATCTGTATTTTCATTTAAGTAAGATTTTGAATGCAGGACTTTTAGATGTAACATAGAATTTCTACACTGTGGTAATTAATTTTATGCACTGGTTTTGAGATTTTATGTTTTCTTGCTTCCGTACCATGGCTCCTTTCAGACTACTGTTTATTTTACTACACTTTGTCTGTAAATTTCTACTTAACTCACCGAAAAGTTAGCATTAGATAATGCTGCATTATTATGTTTAAACATAAACTTTTTTGGTCGCTTTCTATTAGTTAATTCCCCTGAACTGTCCCCTGAAGTGAAAGATGTGAATACTTCTTCACCACTGGAAACATGGCCTGCAGGTTTCTTCCTCAGACCGTGTGCCCTGTTTTTGTTTTCTGGCATTAACCTTCCTCAAGGTCTGCCCGGTGCCGTCCATCCCCCATCACATCTGCTCCTCCCTGGGATTACAGCACAAATGTCTGTCTGAAACTCTCAGTGCTGAGGGGGAAGATTACAAGTGCACTGCACCCTCCAAGAGAGGTTAACCAATCAGGATGCACAGACACAGGGATTAACCAATCACACCACAGAGAGGGAGGGCAGAGGGATTAAACCAGCACAGAGAGGGATTAGGTCAGTGTTGAGTGCAGAAAAATGCTTTGAAATGTCTCTCGCTACCACTTCACATGTAGCACTGCAGTACATCTGAATTTATATTCAAAATGTTTCATTTTACAATGATCAGATATGATTTACTTAACCACAAAATAGAAATTGATTTGATCATTTGTATCAGAATTCCATCAGAAATCTCTCGGTGATACCGGATCGAGCCTTTATACTGACTGAGTTGACAGGAAATGTTTCTCGTTCCCCAACAACAAATACTGTAAGTGTTGGTGATTTTATGGTAAATGCTGTAAAACGGCATATTTTAAAATCAATTTAGCTTTAAAAAGATGGCAAATTATGCCATAGAAACCAATGAGAAGGTGGTTAGTCAATATAACGGAGAGTGAATCTTCTCCACTTCCCTTCTTCCTTCACAACACACAAACAACACACACCTCTAGAAAACATTTTCACGTCGTTTGATGTCATAGTTAAGTTTGCGTGGCAGTAATCAGGTCATGAGGGGATTACCAAATTGTCGGAGGAGTTGGGGAGATTGGTGGAGGTGGTGGTGGTGGTATCTGATAGAGATATCTCAGAGCTGGAACAACTCATGAAAACAACTGCAGTGAAATGCTTTATTAAACTGCACTGCTGTCTGTGAGTCAGATGTTTTGGAACATGTTTCTTTTTTATTTTTTGGGGTGCACAGAATGAGCGGGTTACATGTGAAGTGGAGCAAAAGGCAGATGAACTGAGAGAATACAGGCAGACGTGGAGAAAAAAGCTATAGGAAGAGATGGATAAAGATAGTAAGGATGGAGGGAAAAGGGAGGAGAGAGCCAGGAAAGGAAGGGGAGGAAGAGAAGGCTGAGGTGGGTGAGATGGGTGAGAGACAGAGAGAGACAGAGGGGGATAGGGCAATAATCCTAACTAATTCACTTAGGGCATTGCTGAAGGGAGGCTAAGAGGATTGGAACACTCCCAGAATCAGATAAACTAAAATAACTAAGATGGAGCAGTGAGAGCCATGCAGGCCATATGACAAACATGACGGGTCCAGACCTGACCACCACAGGGCCCCTATACATCCACTGTCCTCACACTCCCCCTCACTTATACACACAAAGCACAGTTTATTCAAAGAATCTCAATGATTGTCAGTGCGAGTGTAAAGAATAGATCACTTTAATATGTCACACAACTAAAACAGAAGATCTAGTTTTTCCATCAAACAGAATAGGATGATAAAACTAAAGGCTAACACTGGAATACGTAACACAAATGCTCAAAAATATCTAAACGCAAACCAAAATTACATATTTCAATGTAGCATAAAATAATAATAAATAGCTTGAAATAATTAAACCCTGACAGAGGCGACCTATAGGACTTCACAGCTCCTTCCTGCCACGGCGGCTCTCCTTTCACTCTATGACAAAGCAAACTTAAAACAAAATAAAACATGGCTCTGTGTGTTTCCGTACGTACGACTTCAGTATTTTCCTACAAACTCTTTAAAGGCTTTTGTTCCCTTATTATACGTAGCATGAAGAAGACAACAGATATGCAGTCAGGCAGCATTGATGACAGTCACCGGTCCCTTCAGCTCCAAAGTCATTAAAATAAAATGCATTTCTACAGAGGTCACCTTTAGAAAATAAAACAAAATCTTACAAACAAGAAACTGAAAATCAGACATGACAAGTCCTCTGGCAGAACTGCTTCACACTATCTCACACAGGACCCGTTGACACACACACGACGTGCTGACGCACATGAACACCACCATCTCCTGCTGTTTAGAGGACCTGGAACTTCCAGGAGTTTTGGTCCTTGTGATCCAGGCAGTCCATTGTGGTGAAGCCCAGTTTCCAGGCCTGCTGGTCCTTGTAGTCCAGGCAGTCAACAGAGGTGAAGCCCAGGGAGGAGGCCGTGCTGTAGCCCTGTGAGGACAGCGAGGCCGGCGACTGGCTTAGGGAGCCCCCCATCGAGGGCACGGTGATGGGGCTGAGGGCGCCCACGGTGCCTGACAGCTGCGAGTGCATGGGGGACAGGTAGGCGCTGCAGTCCAGGCCGGTGAAGTAGGAGGTGGTGCTGGCGTAGCCTTGGGTGTAGGCTGACGGCTGGCCGTAGCTCATAGGGTAAGGTGAAGGCCGCTGCATGCAGGGGGCCGAGGAGGAGGCCAGGGGGTCGGGCAGGGGCGAGATAGCCGGGCTCCAGATGGACACGGCAGTGTTTCCAGTGCTGGAGCTCGGCACCAGGCTGGGGCCTGACTGGGCAGAGGAGGGGCTGTAGGAGCCGGACGGGTTAGGAACAGGGTCAGGGGCGCTGGGTTCCTGCACTGGAGAGGCCTTCTTTTTGGGAGGGCGGGGCTTGGACTGGCCACTGCTCTGCTGCTGCTGCTGACGGCACTTGGCACGACGGTTTTTAAACCAAACCTGGAGACGCAAAGAACAACATACAACTTTTTAGTCCAGAACTGTTAGATATCAAAGTTCCAAAGTCCATAATTAGAGGTGTGGAGTACAGAGGTTACTATCATTGCATATGCAGGAAAGAGAATAAATATGCTGTCGTAGAGGTTTGTTGCCTTAAAAGTACTTAACATGTCTAGTCTCACTGTCAGTAACCCACATTCACTGAACAGTATGGCCTCCATCTTGGCTCTAGCCTACTTTTGCAGTACCTGCACACGTGACTCCGGCAGGTTGATCTTCAGGGCCACCTCCTCCCTCATGAAGATGTCTGGGTAGCGGGTCTTGGAGAACAGCGCCTCCAGGATGTCCAGCTGTGTCCGGGTGAAGGTGGTGCGCTCCCTGCGCTGCTTCCGGGGAGTGGCTGCAAAACCCAAAAGACGCACACAGAGGATTATTATTCTGGCAGCCAGAGAGCTGACCTGAATTATGAGCACAACTCATAATTCTCCTGTTTTAAAGGCAACATGACATGTTTTTTCACTGATCATTTGAGTAGCTTTTTTAATTTTTTTTGGAGACAACAAATATAAATATTAAAGTTCCCAGTGCATATTGCTCATTTGTGACCAGTATACATAATATAAAGACATTTGCTCATTATATTAGAAGTCAATGGTTCTTTTAAGAGTTTCAGTTTTCCGGGATAAAGAGCAACAGTTAAATTTTATTTATTTAACTATAGTTTGTACAGTCAAAATCACTGATTTCCCAACTGCCCTCCAAGGAACACAGCCAAATGCCAGGCTGTATGTGAAGAGCTTATTTGTAAAAGCAACTAAAAAAAGATGTAAAAAGATAAATAAAGATAAAAGCAATTCTGAAATTTTCTAAACAAATACATTTTTGATTATTTTTCCTTGATTGATTTAGGAAATTACAGAAAAAGTTTGAGATGTCTTATTGAAACAATCCAACAATTGTAGGAGAATAGTTCAAGAGAGATGTCTGTTTTTTGCAAATAAACATTATTTTGTTCAAGTATAGTGTCTCTAGAATTTAGCATTTAGCAGACCAAGTATCAGAGCCTCAGCGACGTCAGAACATTTGAGAATGGTTCAGGCGAAAAGTGAGAAAGAATAAATAGAAAATAAAAAATAGATGTCCAATCTTTTCTGATTCCTGGCAGACTCTGAACTCAGGAGCGCGCTCAGATTCTCAGCGTTTCCCAGGTTTCCCAGTGTTCATTGTCCGCATATTAACAAATGAACCTTTGCGAATATATTATATCTACCACAGCGGAGTCATCTAGAAAGTAAAAGCCGAACTTTTCTATTAATCATCTTTCATAACCAAAGTTACCATTACATGTTCTATTTTCGTAGGTTAGATCTGTTTAGTAAATACATTTCTATAGTAGTTGTTTACTATGTATCATGTTATTATTATTCAAACGTTTTGTCCATTGTTATCCTTTTGTTTTTTTCGTTCGTTCCAGTTTTACGCACAGCCTGTGCGCCTTTACGCAGCAATTTCAGAGGAATATACTCAAAATTACCAGAAAGGCAGGAGACAAATAATAAAAACTAACATTAAAAACAAAAGATATAACAGCTTATACTTACAAGGGTAAGCGACAGTTGTGTGTAGCACGTCCATTCCGGGGCCAGGCAAATTTAACCCGTTCATGGTGTAATGAGGTTGCTTTATGTAGGACATCATCCTTACAGCAGGCTTTTAAGTCCTGTCGCGGACTTGTATGTCGGACACGCAACGCAACAACCGAGGGCCCCTCACAGCTCCGCTGGGGCAGCAAGTCGGTGCGCCGGATCCAACCCGCTGAGTGAAGAAGCGGGACACGCGCAGAGTTCACCACAGAAAAGTCAACTCAGTGTTTTTTTTTTTTTCTACCTGCAGTTTTAGCTTTTAGTGTCTGTCAGCTTAGCAGCAGCGCACACTGCGGCGCACTGATCATCCGAACTGCTTCTGCAAGTCAGATTTCACACAGTTAAGTCATCACACAGGTGAAGTGGCCCTCCGGATGCCTCTGCGCCTTGGTGAGGTCGCTCTACTGAGTTTCTTTACCGGCACACGCTGCTAATTAGAGGGAGCAAGTGGCTTCAGCAAACCCCTCCTACCACACACACACACACATACACACACACACACGCACACACACACACATGCACGCACGCACGCACGCATGCACACACACACACACACACGGGAGAGCAACAGGCTACATAATAAGACAAACCCCAGTTACAAAGTTTATTCTCATGAATTATTTATGAATTGTCTCATTCTATTCTTTGATTACAACTGTTTGATTAAAGTGCAATCTTAGCAAACATATAAATGATCTATAATAATAATTATAATAAAAACGTTTGTTAAAAAATACATATACAAGTGGATGTTCAGTTTTAAATGAATGATATTTCACTTTTTAAACAACTGTTTGAGTGAAGACAAACAGCAAAAATGTATATTTCAGCTATTGAAATGTTCAGTAAAGTGCCAGGTTCCCTTGAGTTTGTATTTCTGACTCTAGAACCTTCTTTCATTTCTCTTTTTCCTCCTGCTGATCATTGAACCTGCTGCACATCTGCTGCAGTTCATACATTCACAGATAATTGACAGATTACATTTATCTCCAAAACAGCTGCATACACACATGCTGCATTCACACACACAAACACACACACACACACAAACACCCAGATGCACAAAAGCGACAAAGCTCATTTGATTTATCATAATATGCTTTATCTGAAAAGTAAGTATCTTATCTCCAGATAAAGGGAGGAAAGACAGAGCAATCCGTTCAGTGGTGGAGCAGAAAGGAGGCTGGAGGGAACTACAGCCGCACACACAGGGGAAGTGGATGTGTCGACTGGGAAGAAGAAAGACCAGAAAACTGCAGAAGATAAAGAATGTGCTGCAGGAGGACTGGAGGTGGAGGGAGGAAGGGAAGAGAGCAGCGTGGACGGAGGATTCAGAGCAAGCAGACAGATGGCACTTAATGGACACCTCCAACAGGACACGTTTAATCAGAAATGGATCCTGGAGTCCCTCTTTGTTTCTATGGACTGTACAGTCTATTCTCAGGATTCAAACTGAGATACATTCACATACATTGTGAATAAAAGGAACATTGTATATGTGTTTGCTTGATTTAAATTATAAGTTATGAAGCCTTTGACAAACTTTTATCAAGACTTTCATTTTATATTTAATAACATATGCCTGCTTTTAATTGATTCAAAAAATGTGTTTTACTCTTTGGCTTTTAATGTTGAGTTTCATTTACAAATTACTTTTTTCATTTATGTCATAAGGACAATCTGCAATTTTAAATGTTGTTGAATTATTAATACAATGTATGAGGCATTATGAATACTAGGGAGACATAGCAGGTCAACAGTAGATGCTGCATAGAAGTTGTATAGACCATCTTAAAGTTGTATCTGTATCATCATGAATCTGCAATAAACATTGTGTTCTGATTAGGCAAATGTTGAAAGTTTACTGTATAAGGGTTTAGAGCATTATTATATGAGTATATGAAAGCCATTCACCTGCCCTTTTATGTCTCAAAAGTTGTTTAGGTTGATTTGTTACTCTTATTTGATGCTAAATGTAACCTTTTTTTAAACAATGAATGTTAATTTGATTTTTTTTTTTTTTATAAATACTGTAATTTGACACCAAAAACGTTTTTACATATTTGTAGATTTCTGTAAGAATTGCCCTTTGCTGTGGCTAGAAAACTGCTGAGCGACCCCATTATTGCCAACATATCTCAGAAAACCATGCATCTTCTGAGTACTGCTTAGTGAGAGGTTGCAAAAGGCCATTTTATACAGTGAGTATGTATCAGAAAAATGGTTTCACTACAATTAAATGTCTACTATGGGGACTAACATCATCACACATGAATAAAATTGAGCAATGAATTCACAGGAGTGTCATCTTTCCAGTCATGCTCAATTTATGCAATTCCATCACTGTTTAGGGTCCCCAACATGCAGAATACTGAAACACATTAGTGCAGCATGAGAAAAACTGCTGTTTCCTGCCCCCAAACTGTATGGGATCTGCACATAGGGGGCATGTCTGTATAAAACCCATTTTTATTCAGATATACTGAGGTTAGAAGTCAAGGGAACTTATTGAAAATAGACACGTGTGTTTTTCCTTTGCTAACATTTAGTTTTGAAGTGTTATTCTTTATCCCAGTATTGGCAAGATACCATGACATATGAAACATTCTGTTGTGTGTAACTAATTACTATCCAGTAACAAAGATCATATATGTTATAAGAACACTGTCCAGATGATATTGGTGATGGAACTGCTTGCAGCTGCAACAGCAAATAGGGAAGTAGGGAAGAGGACTGAGCTGGTATAATCCCTGCCCAACTGCCCTTCCCCCTAAAGCTCAGAGACTCATTCAGGATGATGCAAGCAAGCGTTTTTATTTTAAGACTGAACAGTTTGTGTTCAACAAACTGTACGCCTGCAAACTCGGGAAGATGGAAAGAAGACAGGGAACAGGTGGATGTCAGTCAGGTGGCGGGAGGGGGAGCAGGTACACGGAGGAAGGGGAAGTGAAGCAGGTGAAGGGGCAGAGGGTGGGGGAAGGTCCGGTTCTCGTCCCCACTGACACACTGCTGCAGTTA
>CAFUXE010000760.1:345510-357339 GCA_903364295.1 Serranus cabrilla | reverse complement strand
GTGTGTGTGTGTAGCTACATTATGTAATATATTCCTTTAGTACCTGGCTTCAAAAGTAAATAATGTTATTAATTTACAAACTTGTTTAATTACTATTCTTTATTTTATTGAAATATTTTAATATGCACTTTGAATACATTTCTTTTATTTGACTATATTTAAGTCTGACAATGAAATGTATTAGTTTTATTCTGTAGGGAAGTAATGATTAAAAATGTAATATATATTTAATGTATTTGAGTATTATTAATCTGACAACTCTATTCTATATCTAACTCGGTATTTTTCAAGTAACTATACAAAAATAGCAGTACAATAGAACTGCTCTCTACTTGTGTATGAAAACCTTTAACCAACGTGTATAAAGTAGAAAACGAATTGCAGCTAAAAGCTGTTCTAATGCTTTCAAACACATCACATGATCCCCTTTAGTGGATTGAGTTTTCCAGTTGTCACAGAAAGATATATATGACGTTCACTCAAAGTACTTCTCATCCAGCTTGGCTTAAAAGTTGAATTTTAAAGTTGTCCTTGGAAACAACAGGATTCATTGCTCTGTCAAAGAGAAGACTTGTGGATTAAAAGGGATGAAAGCTACAGGAAGGCATTTTTTAACAAAAGAGATAAAAGAGGACGTAATGAGTTTTGCAAATCTGTAGAAGACATTAACTTTGATTCATCATGCAAGATCAACATGAGAGCATTATTCAGCCTGAGACTCCTGTTTCCAACAGAACGCCTCCCTCCACCAGTTTGAAGAGCAGCCAGTGGAGAGACTCTTCCCTGAACTACAACAACTGCCCAGCAAGTGAGTTTCTGTTAGCTCCTCATCCAATATTGTATGATCCATAACCATTGTGTGCATTGTCTGAGTTCCCCCTCTCTCTGCAGTGTGCTGTGGCTGGATATGTTGAGTATCGCTGGTGACCAGCGACTCTCAGCGTTTGGCTGTCAGAATGGCTGTGTTGGACTGGCTCTGGTCAACCAGACAGGACCAGGTGAGGGAGACAAAACACAGAATAATGGTTTGATTACATGACTCCTTCACTGTTTCCCTCCAAAATGTGATTGAGGAACACAGTGAAGCCCCCCCTTCCTTCTCAAAGCTAACCTTCAGCAGGACTCCTGTACAGCAACACAGGTGTTACTTATTGTGGCTAATTAGACCTCTATGGAGCCATGCTGGGAATTATCAGGTCACTAGACTCTGTTAAGTACGGTGGCCCTGAAGGTCAACGGCAGAAATATATTTCATGGGAGACCAAAATATTTCATGAAACACAAAAAAATTTAATGAGAGACAAAAATATTTCATGAAGGACAAAAATATTTCATGAGAGACAAAAACATTTAATGAAAGACAAAAATATTTCATGAGAGACAAAAACATTTAATGAAAGACAAAAACATTTCATGAAAGACAAAAATATTTCATGAGAGACAAAAAACTATCATGAAACACAAAAACATTTCATGAAAAATAATTCATGAGAGACAAAAAGATTTCATGAGAGACAAAAATATTTCATGAAAGACAAAAACATTTCATGAGAGACAACAAGGGTAGGGTTAGAGGAAGACCTTGTTTTTTTTTTAAACTTCAATTAGCAAGCACAACTGCTGAAACTAGAGGTTAATCTTCAAACAATTCTGATTATGATGCATCTAGTTTCTGTTTCTGTTTTACACAACATCCCAATTTATTTGGAATCAGGGTTGTCATTATAACTTTGAGATATCCAGAATTTAGGAAACTTTGTGAAAAAATCTACAGACGTGTCAACAAACCTTTGGCAAAATAGCTGCACAGCCTCCACCACTGTCAGTTGCTAAATGAAACCCAACATAAACACTAATGCAATCAATTCAGCTATTTTAATCAGAGCTTTGTGTATAAATATGTTGCGCAGCTAAACTAGTAAATTAAATTGAGACTAGAAGGCGAGCTGTGGGGGCAACCATCTTGGAGAAATAGGTGCAATAGTCCAAAGTGAATAATTAGAGGTTCTACTTTATATATGTTATGCGTTCTATCCAACTTTGCTACTGGTGCCCAATCAGGAAGTAGCAATCAGACAGTATAACCAGCACTCCTGAAGATCGAATGTGATTTAATGAAGCTGGCATGATTGGCGTCTCCAGAGGGTAAACTACAACATCTAATACAATTATTTGTATTATATGTGAAGTTTTTTTATTTAGGATTTTGCAATACAATGCTTTCACCTGCAACCCTACCCTCCTACTGATTCAGTGTTTTTGTTACACCATGGTGATTTTCCTGCCCGGTGTAGAAACAGCAGAGGTAACATCACAGTGCTGGCCAGATCAATCCAGATTAGGGATAATGATGCCACACATGAGTAACGGGTGCTTGGCACTGCTGAGCTGTTTATCACATTGGCAATCAGATTCCCACCTAACGTTAACAATAGTCCTCCCATTATAGCCAGGATGGTGTGGAAAGCCCTCTGCTTTGATTGGTCATCCCGCTCCCTGTTACCACTCACTTCCCCCGGCCCTGGACGCTCGAGAGCGCAGAGAACAGAAATGCTACAAAAAGAGATGAAAATGAACAAGAAAGCTGTAGCACAGAACAACCAGATAGATTTGAAATCAGAGCTGGCGAGATACAGCACAGGCAGACATCCAAAGCTCAGTAACCAAACACATCCGATGCTGATGTTCCTGATCCGGAGCCAACGAGTCTGTCTCCGTCCCTGATAGGTGAGGGGTGAATAACGGCCAGGTAGTGCTCGACAAAGGTCAGGAGGTGAAACAGAGACTGAAGAGCCAACAAAGACTAGGGTCCCTGCCAATATCATATCTGGGATATTGATGTAGCTGCCACAGAAGAATACAATGACCCCAAAGAATGTGTTCAGCAGCATGAAGTTGGAATGATAAGTGATGAGGTCAGAGTGACTTGCAGGTGTGGGAGCAGAGTGCTGTCCACCGTTGGTAACCCAGGGAGAGGGAGGAGGAGGATGTAGGTGATGGAGAAAGCAGAGATGACGTAGATGCCCAGTTTGGAACTGAAGCATTTTGAGAGAGGGTCGAAGGAGGAGTTGTAGGAGAACTGAGGTAGGGGGGGAATATAGCCAAAGGAGGAGGAGTTCATTGATATGCTTAAAGAGTTTCCGGAGGACTGAAAAACAAAAGGAGGGGGAGAGAGAACAAAGGGGAGCGTTCAAGAGAGACACAAGGTTCAATTGTCTCTTAGGAGTAAATGATTTCTCAGGCAAGACCAATACAAAAATTAAGATGTAAATAATACAAAAAGACTTAAAGGTTTAAAGTGTAAATTGTTAAAGCACAAGCTCTAAACACAAAGACTTTGCAAAGTTATCAAAATTATTGTTGATAAAATTCATCCTGGAAATAACTTTGGGAAAGACAATACATATTTGAAATCTCTATACATAAACTGCTGTTTACTGGAATCTCATCCAAATCTACCTTTGTTTGATACTGGGATTAAGGTGTGTGACGAACAGGTGAAAGCAATTCATATTTAATGATACTTTTCACAGTAAATTACAACAGGCAAATTCATTTTCCTCATTAATGTCTCACAGAGAGGTCAGTTTGCAGGGGCAGCAAGATTATGTGAATATTATGCTGATCATCTCTGTTATCAGTGCTGCGGTTGTATAGAAATTGTACAACATAGAATACAATCAGACACACAGAGCCAATGAATAAACGATATATTTCTTTTAAATATAGTATTCTTATACACGCTGATGCTACAATATCATTATTCCACACTATATATTCAACGCACATTATACTACAATTTACTGGCAGTTTAAAAGCAATATTTAAAAAAACGTGATAATAATCGAGATCGGATGATATGAAAAAATACATCGTGATCATTATTTTTTCCATATCACCCAGCCCTAGTTACATCCAGTTACTGCGATTATTCCTGCTCTCCCCATTCTACTTACATTGTGTGAGTGCAGCACTCACTCATTCCACTCATTCACTATATGCCTTTTTCACAGCAGACAGTTTGACTTGTTATATTAGGAAAAGCATGTGTGACTAATAACATTAAAAATGGCTCTGTTCTATTCTAGTGTCCCAGTAGGGCTGCATTCAGACGGGCTCAAGCCCTGTGTGAAAAAATGCAGCCCTTTCATCCGTTTGATTGGAGCCCCTTTGGCAGTGCAGCGGGGGTGCCAACACAGGGGGCCCCCAGCCGAACAATGCAGGGTCCCCTGCCATTAAAGTAGAACCAGTAGTTCATAGTAGCACATAGTAAAAGAAACAACCAAAGTTATGAAAATCACCTGTGTGGGTGTATTGCGGTTTTGCTATGATTTCCAAAGTGTGTTACTACAAGATGTAGTATTCATGATAATTCTGCAGTAATATTCATTATTGTGTTTTAAGGATATAAAATGTATCTATTTCTATTAGAGGTTTTGCAGAGCTGGCGGTTTCAGTTCGACAGTCCGATCTCTTCAGTGCTGCTGTTCCCTCTGACCTGCCTAACTGAGCCCAAGCAGCCGAGCACAGAGAGAAGTATGTTACCACTCTGTAGACTTGTGTCCCTGTATGTCTTTTCTTCAGTTTGCTCTTTTCTGATCAGCAACAAAGTTATGTCTGGCTGTCACTATGGATAAGTCTGGTAAAAAAAGGAAGGATTTAGATTGTCTTTGTCTTTCTTTAGGTTTGGAAATGGAAAGCTACAACCTTCTGGTAACCAGTACTATAGAGATGGCAGTTGTCTACAGGTAGGAATCTGACTTTGCAAAGACATCAGTGGATTTTTTTTAACTTTATTTCATTTTGACTCTGTCGTTGAGTTAACATCAGCGTTTGTTAAGTGTGTGTCTGTGTTTGGTCAGAGATGTCCAGGAGCGAGGTTTGTCTCGTCCAGTGTGCCTCTCAGAGAGTGACCAGTGGGACGCGGTGCTCTGTGCTCTGGTTATTGACCTGGATTTTGACGGGCAGAAGGAGGTGCTGCTGGGAACATATGGACAGGTGAGGCTCCTCTTTACTGACTGACTTTATATAAGGAATACGTCATTCCCTGAATGACCATATCAGTTACTCACATCATGGTACCCTGAACTTCTGAAGAACTTCTTTTTCTCACATGCCTCCATGGTCAGCAGAGAATCCAAAGTATATAAGTAGATAGAGGCAAAACAGCAAAATGATATCAGCACATCTGTTTACAAACCCTCACACAAGTCGTTCATTGTAATCTGAGTCTTATTTATGCATTCGTATGCCCCCTACTCCCCAAATAAACACTTGCTAAAATCTTGCTTAATTTTTACATTTATAATTGGTTTTGGTCTTTTCATGGGATTTGTTGAGATAATAATATATTAGGTTAACAGCAATTGAATGCAGTGGAAAATGACATGATATGACATATTTTTCTTACTTTTCAGGCATCTGATTGGACCGAGTGATGTTGTGAAATTTTTGTTCATCAATGATGTAATCTGCCTTTGTGCCACGCAGGAACTTCTTTGTTACAAATTCCAGCCGGCAGGGAGAGGACAAGATGGACAGTTTCAGCTGCAATGGAGGCGGAGCTTTAAGAGTCCTCTGCTGTCAATCATCTACTTAGACTTGACTGGGGACGGTTTGAGAGAGCTGGCTGTCCTCACACTGAAGGGACTGCATATCTTACAGGTGTGTGATGGAAGGCTGTGTTCCACTGATCGAAGTTAGGCTTTAGCTTCCTGTCATGGCCAGTGGCTCTCTGCTGTTGATTCTGCATATTACCAAAGCATACTCTTGAACTGAGAAAGCTATGATTTCTAACAGACAAATTACTTGAAGTATCAGGATAGTTGCTGACCTCTACTGGCCACCAGGAGAAATGGCAGCAAAACTGATAGAACAGATTTTAATAATCTAAGGCATCTAATGAGAACCAAGCCCTCAACCAATGGGCTGTGGGACCAATGGGACGTCAGAATAATGGCATGGCATCTTTGAGTTTACCACCCCAGACTTTATCAACAAGTTGCAATAAAGAACAAATAGCATTTTTTTTCTAAAATTTGATTCCACTAGGTTATTTTGGTTGATACCTTAAAGGTACAGACTTCCTCAAATCTGCCTTCCATACTGTATATCTAACCTGATGTTACTTTGTTCCCTGTCTCTTCAGCATACTCTTACCAGCACTGCTGATTTGGTCCTTGAGCGGCTCGCCCTGAGGGTGTCAGCACTCACAGCTGGCTCTGAGCTGGAGTCAGCCAAAGCACAGAACACGGAAGAGAAAGATGTTCCAGCGGAAAAAGACGAGTGTACGGCTCAGACGCCATCAACTTAAACAAATCAGTGCCTTTTTTCTCCATGTGTGGGTCCTGGTGGTTCAGACTGAAGTGTTTACCGGTGGAACATGAAGAATCTCCCAGGGCTGTGTGTTCATGAACAGTTACATTTAGTCGTTATGAAGGACAGACGCTGGTTAGAAAGTCTAACAATTGTGACAGTTGTCACCAAAAACACTGTTAAAAAGTGACAATAGAAGAAGGTTGATGAGCTCATATTAGTTGATGTGCTGTGGATAGTGTGCACTTATTTCCAGATAATAAATCACATGGCTATATAAACTCACTGTTTTTATGCTTGTCGGGTATTTATCACCTTGTTACTTCCTTTGTATAATTTATTAAACCTAATATTGATTTTCAGAATGTTACTTTTAGTAAGTCAACACAGAATGAAGTGGGATTGTTCACTTCTTTCAAGCTACCTTTTTATGTAACTTGAAACAAGTGTACGGTTTTTATTTAATCATTTTATTGAGTTCTAAAAGTGCAGATATTGATATATCAGCAATTGTAGTATATAAACATGGAACATTACCGTTTCACTCATATTTATGAAATAACGTATAGGCAGAGTTGGCTAAGCAGGCTTTTCGGTTTCCTGGTTCATGTTTCTGTTACTTGTCTTTACTCCAGCGGTTTGCTGCAGTGTCATTAAACTCTTCTTGAATGACATTATAGGGTTAACATCGCTGAGAGCAGCTTTTTGATTCTTATTCTGTGCTTCTTGCTACCACATTGCAAGTTGGAGCTCGCTCTGCTGGATGAACAACGTGATGACACCATTTCTAAACTACCCAAGCAAATTTTTCTGCATTATATCTTGTGAAAAGTGTCAGGAGGATTATTTTGAAAACATATTCCACTACAGATAACGGAATACATGCCTAAAATTTGTATTGTATTCCATTAGATCACACAAATTAAGTAATGTATTCAAAATACTTTGGATTACTTTTGGAATCCTTTAAAATTAGCTTGCTGAGCTCATGTGTTTTGGCTTTATATCCCCATGTTTAAAACACATGCACTGTGCATACACAAACTGTTTGACCATTTAAAAGAAATTCTTTAAAGGACACGCTCTTGTCATGTGAATTTAAGAGCAAACAAAACCGGAAGGGCTCTAGTAGAGTGGAGTCTTCTGCACAGGCCATATCCCATCTTAAAATGTTAATAAAAGCTAAAAATAATTTCTCTATCTGCCCTGTGCTTAGGATCCACTCCAAAATGTTTTTTTTCCTGGAACATGCTACGACATATCAAGTCCCATGAAAATTGAGTCTTTTTAAAATTAATTTCACAAAAACCATCTGAAAACAAACTTAATACAACACATAACCTTGGGATGATAAAGTAATCCCTCCAAGTAAGTATCGATAACGATAATCTGTCATAGGCCAATCGATCATAAAATCGCCTGTCGATCAGGCACTAATTTATTTTCTGTATCAAGTAAATAATTGTTTGAAATGAAATTGACTGATCAGCAGATCATGTTAAAAAAAATGCAGTGCTAAGTATTACATAATGAGGTAAAAAATAAAATAAAAACCAAACTAGAAAAGCAACATCAGAAACATTTAGGAAAACTACAAAACTCAATCGAAATATTGTTCTAGAAATGAATGGAAAAGCAGTTGCTTCTTCACATGAAAGCTCGTCTTTACTGGCCTCGTCTTTCGGCCGGTCAGTGGCACTGTAGTCCTCTGTGGAGCTCTCAAACTCTATTTCTCCCCTCTTGCACTACAAAGGCAACAATAACAACAGCTGCACTTATCACAGTGAGGACTTCACAGAGACCCGTGACGCGAAAATGACTTGAGAAAGCTATGTTTCCGCACCTTGCTTCTGCCAAGCTGTTGCACTTGTTTTAATGGCTGATCGGCTCTCACACTGTTGTGCAGCTTTATTTTAAGGTGCGGGGTTGTTTTGCGCGTCAACAATAAGGACCATGCTGTTGGAGCGACGGTGAGCGCGTTAAATGAGCGCATTTCACTCATTGGGATTTTTATATTTAGCTCTGTGAGAGAGCGCTGGACGAGCAGCACAGCAGCGGCAAGAGGAGATCCCGGTCTTGTCTGACATTTTGATCCATTTGAGACCGTTTCGAGCCCCCCAAAACTTGTCGTTCGTATCGCGGTGCGCGTTATCAGGCTATGTGGTGGTGAGGACGCCGTGTGTGTGAGGGGGAATAGCGCAAATTTATTTACAGCTCCGGGGGGAAAAGATGATGATGGCTGGTGGTGGCGGAGCAGCCGTGGACCATAACGGGATATACTCAAATCCTAACCTCCACAGCCTGCAGCAGACCCATATGGAGGCTGATAACCCGGACTCCCGCAAACGACCACTGGAAACTCCGGCGGAGGAGGCCGGCTGTACCAAGCGCACCAACACTGGAGGTAAGACAGATACACAACAAGCACCAGCTCATCCACCGTGTCTCCTCCACATGGAGTCTAATCTGTTTTTGTAGAAGCCCATTATGTGCACTAGTGGAAGTATAACAGCCACCAATACCCAACACCACTGCATGCAAAGAAACTACATGCAGCATGGAGGCAGATCTGGGCTGCATGTCAAGACTCTAACATGTAGCACCTGTGCAGTTGGCACTTTGAGACACTGACTGTGTTTATGGCTGTTACTTCATACACTGCATATCCCAGCAGGGAGGGCAGCCAGTGACTGAGTGGCCTCCTCAGGTCAGCTTTGAATTTGAACCCAGTCACCTCTCTGCTCCACATCTGGAGTCATGCTATGAATTCTTTCCTTCAGTGGAGAAGTGATGATTTGAGTGTAGAGTGTTTGATATTACAGAGGTTTTGCAATGACCTTCTGTTCACTAGTGTTTAATGTGTTGTTGTGGTTGTAGTCCAAGACAGGGATTCCCTCATTCTGTCTTGTGCAGAAGCCAAAGACAAATCTGCATTTTCTCTCAGCAACACTATGTGAGGAGGCCTTTGTTGACAGACAAGTTGCTCAGAAACACATAGAACATAGGACAGAAATGGCACTGCAGGTTGCAGTCTTTTTTAGGTATAATATTTAGAAAGTGTTTAGGTAGATATAATGACCAAACAAGCAAAAACAACATTTAAAAAAATCAAAAAACAAATAGTGGGGGTTTTGAGGTGGAGGTGGCAGTTGTACATTCTAAATAACAGAATCCAGTGTGACTTTAAAGAGAGATTTGAAGTACCGTATCAGTAAAATTGTATTTTTTGCAGCTGTAAAGCCTGCAAACAACAGTCTTCATTGATTAAGAATAGACCATATTGTCTGCTTGTCTGGTTGACAACAATACATGTCATTGCAGTTTCTTGTAGTCCTGACATGAATCAGTAGTCAAGTCAAACCTCTTGCCTGTAAGTCCAGGAACCCATCACCTATGGGTCTTGTACAAATCTCCCACTGAAACAGTGTCATTTAGCTTTAAAATGTCTAAATGGCATAAAAATAACTCTGAATACAAAAGGTTTAAATTTAAAGGGAATAGTTCTGTGATCCTGGACAGCTCACTGTTGGTTGCTGAACACTGGCAAGACAGGGGCAAAAAATAACAGAGTTCCAGTGTTAACTTGAGATGTGTGATGGACTTTGTAGATTTAGTGTCAGTGGTCTGGGACATCTGAAATTATGCCAATTTAGGGTTGTCAAATGAACACTGTCAGGAGTTAAGTGTATATTTTTAAGTTCAAATGTTGAGGTGCACTAAGCAGTGAAAACCATACAAGCCAGCATAGATAGTAGGGTACACTTATTACCACTTGCAGCCTAGATTCCCATCAAAGTCAAGCTATTTTTAGGTTGCGGGGTAAGCCAAATCTCAGCATCTGTGGTATTTTTGTTATCCTGTCTTGTTGTTTGCCATACCCACTTTTAGCCTGTCGGAAATGTATATGATCTTAAAATTACAATTTGGAATGTAAGGGGTAGTGTAGATGTTGACACATTGGGATCTTTTTTGGGACTAGCATATTTAAATTGACAGATAATAACAGGCTCGAAATGTAATAAGCACATCACAGAAAATCAGGGAGCAGTGAGGATAGTGAGAGCTACACGGTGGAGGGAAAAGACTACAGAAGCACTGCAGCGCCATTTTAGCTAATTGATCCTGATTTCTTATTCTGGAGGAGAAATAGTGGCAGCCAATAAAGAATCAACAAGGAGGTGTGTGTGCACACTTGCTTTATTAGTCATCAGTAAGATGTCGGAGTGCAGTAGTGGGGATGACGGCTGATTCGGTATGCCAGCTACTGTACATGTAGTACATCTTATTCCAGCTTGTGATTGCTCTGGTCTGCAGCTCGTAGGGACCACTTATTCAAGAACTTAATGTTAATTAGATGTCCGTGGAGAACAGGCAGTCTCTTCACCATATGTTACTGAAATTTGCTTTGTCTGTCTGTTGTGTGTCAGACACCCCACCATTCGAAGATAGCAGCCTTATATCCTATTTCTAACAGCACGAGTGTGTCATTACTGCACCTCACTGCACCTCCGAAATGTAATTTCAGCATAAGGACCATGGTGCCACCAGACAGTGTTGTACAGCAGATTCAGCCCCCTTATGTCCCCGTAAGCACGCTTAAAGCCACTGTAACACAGAGAAGTCACATGGTGTTCCAATATGCAGGTGACATGAATAGCCAGAGTGTGAAATTGCATTGAGAAACCCTTAATAAATACTAAAAACACATACTTTACACAGAAAGCTCTGACTTTTACTGCTGTCAGTTCTGTACACCATTTTACCAGCCCGACTCCATGTTCTTTCACAGCCCAGCTATACCTCGAGAATCTGGTGCTGCACAATTAATGATGGTCATTCTCTGAAGCCTTGTTTTCTCAGAGGCAAAGGTGTTCTGGATGGCTTCCTATAAAGATGTTTGCTGTGTAAAATAACCGATCACTTCATCAATGAGGAAATTCTGTTTTGTAGCATTAATGTCAGAGTGCTCTTTTTTGAAGTGCGTATCAGAATAAAGGTAGACGCATGCAATTACTGGTATCAATGGACTTTCCGTCACCATAACAACCTGTGGTGAACAATTTATAATAAATGATTCAGGAACAGTGTGAACTAAGGACTTTGGAGGAATAGGAGTTGTAGGATGTATGTCTATATTTTAGTACTTTGTTCTTATGCACCAATACACCACAGCAAATTCCTTTACTCGGCAATAAGAGATATTCTGAAGAATGAGTAGATTTATGGTTCATTTTGAACATGTTCATAATTTCTGAAGAAAATGTGGTGTCTTACTTTCCCAGCTCAGTGATGTGATACTAAAAAAGTAGGTCTGCTTGACAGAATATGATAAAAATCATAATTATTTTGGCCAATATCAATTTATTTAACAGGATTACTCACTGATTTTAGAAATATCATGAATTTATTTAATTAAAAAGGAAAACATTTAAAACGATGTTTTTGAACCCATGGTAACTGGGACTAAACTGATTTAAGAACTACTGATTTTAACAATTACTAAACTTTATATTT
>CAFUXE010000760.1:301884-321585 GCA_903364295.1 Serranus cabrilla | reverse complement strand
CCTTTCCTGGATCAGTTTGAAACCCCTGTTCTAGATGACAAAAAAACAAATTATAGTATATCCAAAAATTGGTCATAGTGTAGTTCACCCAAAAATGCCTAAAAATGCTGTTGGACCTGGGTAATAGTATATATCCAAAAATATGAAACAATAAACACTATTATTGTGTGTCCAAAACTAGAAAAAAAATGGCATACTATATTATATTTAAAAATGTCAAAAGAAAAACACCTTATTATAGGATGTCCAAATTTTGATTTTTGAAAAATTATCATTCTGTAAAATGCTTACAAATGCTAGAATTGTCCCTGTTATACTCTGTGAAAACATAATACAGCATAATATGTCCAAACATGGCAAGAGCACAGGTGATACTGATAATTAATCAACTCAGTGAAGACAGTTCAGGTGATTGAATGATTGGATTCAGGTGTGTTTCTGCTTGGTTGGAACAAAAACCTGCAGCCACTTGGCCCTTTACTGAATCAGTTTGACACCCCTGCTTTAGGCCGACTACATCTGTGTACATCTCTCTTTTCCATTTCTTTTTAAATGGAAACACCCACTCAGCCTCAGCAAATAGGAAAGACGTAGGTTACCACAGTAAGTTGTAAGCGCTAACACTAGCTGAGTCAATGTTTGGAAGTCACGGCACAGACTATACTGCTGTGGATGTCACATTTGTTTGCCTCCTAAAGTCACATAATAACACAACCAAACCAGCCAAAAAGAGGTGATGGTCACATTACAAGCCACTCCTGTGTTCTCCATATTAAAATAGCTGTTTTTGTCAATGGAGTGTGGTGGCTTTGAATAAATCACAGGCAACAGGTTCAGCTCCCTGTCGTGAGGGGTTGTCCCACGGTAACGTAAAATATTTGTAAAATAGCTTAACTTGAAATAGATTTTTTTGGTCCTTTGTTCAAATATGTTTTGCTGTGACCACTGTCCAAAGAAGTACACCACCAGACTCCTCTGCTGCCTCAAATCTGTTGGTTTGTTTTATGGTCATGGATCTGAACTAACAAGCCTTCCACAGCAGTACACTGCTTACTTTCATTGCTGGTTATCTGCATCTCCCAACAAGCAACAAAACGACAGCTGTAGGTAAATACACACCAGCTGTGGATAAGGATAGCAAATTCACCATATAGGAAGAGTAGCATTTTAATGCTAAACATACACACTGCACCAAAATGTGAATGTTTGGATTTGAATACATAAGAAACAGTACTGGGAAGCTGCAGAATGATATTAAAACCTTTTATAAACAAATAATAATGGACTTGCCATTTAAACAATATGATTAATAGATGAAAATGTGCATCGTGCTGCCTCCTTTCTTCAGCCTGCCATGCTTGCTGAAACAGGGTGTGGGCTCTGCTGTAGTCCAGGTTATATGATTTGGAACACTTTGATTGGCTGATAAACTTCCAGTCAAATAAGTTTGTGTATTTGGGTGGGGTCAGGTGACAGTAATCATAGATCTAGAAGATCGTAGAAGAGTTATGTCCATTGGAATGAATGTGTGATCTGAACAAGTTAAGAAGGTTTCTTTGTTTCCATAGAGTGGCAGTGACTTTGGTCAGAATCAATTTACAAACAAGTGCATTTCATGAAGTTACTCCCTCAAGGGATACCTTCAAATGTTTGTCTACTCACAAAAAATAGACTTAACACATAAAAAAATACAGTGTCTCTGTGATGGACGTCAAAACGCGTCTAAAACGCTTCCAGGGCGGATTGACCTTTAGGAGAGAAAATGAGATGTCAATCATCAAGCAATCTGTACACGCCCACACATGCTGTGGAGAGGTTTAACTAGGTAACATACCTTGAGTGATAACACCTGGGTGAGTGTTTCTGTTGTGTGTTACTCTTGTTGTGGGGATATAAATCTGTTTACTCTGTGACATAGTGGGAAGTTGCCTTCCTCATGGAGACAAATACAAGTGCCTATAATGGAAATAAGTTAACTTTAGGGGTACACTTGATTTAATGCTAGGGTTAGGGTTAGGCAAGTAATGCTGAAGGTTAGGGTTGGTCTCCAGGAAATAAATAAATAAATAAATAAATAAATGTCAATGTAATGTTCTATAAGTTAATGGAAACATGACCTGCTCAAACATTTCTATGTTCATTGTCTCAGTTCCAACTTTGTCTCTGAGAAATAACATAGCCATACAGTTAAACTGCATTTTGAGGAAGATATTTTCTCCTGGATTACAGTCACAGTTTTAAACACATTGTAGGAAAAGATCGTGGTTTGGGACAGAATAAGTGTATTTTTTTTTAACCTACATTTGACAGAGTACATGAGTTAATTTATTACTTTAGTTAAAATAAGTCAAAGTTTACTTTTGATTTCACAGCACTCTCCTTGGTGGAAACCCCCGTGTTTGTTTGACCTCAACATCCTCACTACTCAGACTTTGATTAGAAATGTTTGAAACGTGATATGTCAAAAACAGACGTAATCCAGGAAAAAAATATGTTCCTCTTGAAATGTAAACTCTGTTTTATTGTACGGGAGTGTAATTTGTAAGGAGACAGGGATGCTTATTTTAATGTCACAACACTAAAAACAAGGCTTTTGGAGACTGTATCCAAGCTAAATAGTTTAATAAGTTATTGATATTATCAGTGTCACTTTAGTTGGAATATGACTTCAACCAGATCCAAGGTTGATTATTGGTGCACAATCCAATGCACTACTAGATCCTATATTTTATATCACTTAATGCAAACTTTATGTCAAGTTTGTGGTTACAATATAAAGTTCTGCCACATGTCAGTGACTGTATGTGATGACGTCCATGAGCCCTCCAGCACACAAACATTCCTCCTACACTGTTTGACCTTCTTCATTATCCAGCAAATACATCCCTAATCTTCTGAGCTCAGCCACACAAGTCAGGAAGGTGACATCACACACACGCGTACGGAGCTGTAGCTATAATGAGGTTGTGTCGACAGTATTTCTTCTGGAAATTTGTATTATTTTACCCTCGACTATACATTATACTGTGGTGGATTCTTTGCATACTGAAAGGATAACATCATTATCATATTTTTGTATTTCAAAAAGATGAAAAGCTGTAGTTTATGCACACCTCAGGGTAAGAAAGGCTAAGATGTTGTGAGCAAATATGGATGATTTAATATTTAATAGCTGTGACCAGACCAAATCTAACTGACATCATTCTTGATAACACAGTAAAAACAATCAGACTCTTCACGTGTTAATCATTTTTTTTCTATTAAATGATATAATTGTAATTAATTATTATAATAATTATAAATAAGACTCCAGAAACATACTTTGTCTTTTAAAGAGCATTTCTCAGAAGAATTCCACTTAAATAATTTGACATTATGTCAAGTCAGACATGTATGTGTCAATACTGCTGACTAGTCACAGAAGCTACTGTATCAGTGTGTAGATGGAGCACTTTGCAATTGGAGCAATTTGGCTTTATATTATCAATATCAAATAGCAATAATTTTTTTAGCAATAATTTCATTATCAGAATAATACATAATTTTATAAATTTACCATCATCGGCTGATAATTCATCAGCCTGATATATTATAAGCATCTCTATGTGTGTACCGTAAATGTCTGGCTTTGACTTACTGACTTATATCTGTGCAAAGTGTGTCACTACTGAAGGGGAGATGTCTGTACTCTACCCTACACCGGTCAAGGCAGATTAGCTATGTCACTACTTAGCAACCAAAAGCCAAAAACAAAAACTGGAACCTCCAGCACAGAGCGGACTAATCAGTACAGAGAGCAAAAAACACTGTAACATGTAGTATATATTGATTATTCACAAGCGCTCATGCTTTGTCAGCCACTGCCAGCTACAAGCTAACAAACAAGCTTAGATATGCTAACTGCACTTACCCTTCTGATACGTCTGCCGGTCCTCAATTTTGATGCACAATGGACTCTTCACACTTCACAAAAGCTAGCTCAAGGTTCAGTTCACACAGATTAAAACAAACTATTTAATGCTTATCCTTCACATTTTTAATTTCAAACCAAGTTCACAGTCCAAAAATATAAACTAGTTTGCATTCATTTCTTTTGTTTTTTTTTTAATGCTTTATGTGTGCTTAGTCCCCTGTGAAAACAGTCCCTCATTAAACAGTAACACCGGTGGTCATTTTAATAGGAGGCAACCATGGGAGCAAAACATCATATGACGGGGGAACTACATTCAATACACTATCCTGGGGGCCATCAATCACAGCATGAGCGTCAGTGACTGACAACGCTCATATTCATTAGTTGCAAAATGATCAGTACCGTGTTTATCAAAGAAACTCACATTCAGTGAGCATGCTCTTTTTGTATGTTCATGCAAAACTCTGTCAAAGGGACAGATGACTCTGGTCTAAGGGTACCAATGCAAAGGTCTATGATGCTTGAGGGAGTAGATGAGGGACCCAGTTTGAAAAATTGTATTCCCCTGTCCATAATTCTTTTTGGTGGGCCTGCCTAGGGGGGTCCTTGTGTGTTTAAGATTTATATGTTTAAATTTGACCTTTTAGACCAAGAAAAAGAGATCAAGGGATTCAGCATTTCCCCACAAGAATGTTATTCCTGGCAGTGTTGCAGTCTGAAGAAACACAGAGGCGGGGCCTGGCCTATGCCAGAAGACAGGTGAACAAAAAGATGAACAAAAATCAAATGAATATACTTTTTTTGGCAAATTGTCAAAATTGTCTGCACAAGAAAAATGTTTACAACAACAATCTCAATCTTCCTAAACCCTGAACACCACCCTCTTATTTTAATAAAGCATGAACATTCAGTCACTTCTGAGTATCCACTTCTGATAATGACTGTTTTGCTCCTATTTTTCTAACTACTCGGGGTTTCCAGCACTCCAGATTAAGGTTTATTGCTAATTTGATTTAGATACCTTTGGAAAATTATTGAATTCCTTCCCAGAGGCTTGTGGAATTCAGTGAAGGAGGCACAACAGCAGATGGACTTGCAATGTGCAAAGCTTGCATGTAGCTTGCATAACAATTATCAAAATGACTAACTAACTTGCAAATATGGCATGACAATTAGGCATATAACTGCATGAGTAAGTCATTGGAAATAGTAACCACCCTGAGGTCACTGGTATTTTGGGAATTACATGTTGCCAATTTTAATTTATGAACTTCTCTCTCTAATCCCCTGCAGTTCATCCCTTCTAATGCCGTGCTATTACAGGAATATTCTGAATGCTTAAAATAGCTGGTATGTAGTTTTGTGTATCTATTAAAAACTGCATTTTCAGCCTTAATTATCTTACTTTACATGTCCAGTATCTGCATTAATAATGATTAATCCTATGGTCCATTCTGCTCTTTCTTTAGCCGTTTAGATCAAAAGCACCTCCCTTGCAGTGTAGCAGCAAGAAAATCATCTAACATTGTCCTTTGTGCAGCAAGGGAGTGAAATCATAATTCAAAATTTTCTGCACATCTCAACCCATCCGATGTCTCATTTCTACCTTGAATTGAGGTGTAAAACCCTGCAGCAGTATACATTTAAGGCACATTTGATTCCTGCTGTGAGAGAGGGTAGCAATGGGCTTGAATGATAAAATTGCGTTGTCAAGGTAACAAGTTGTTCTGAAGACTGCAAATATGTCGTACTGGGGATGCTCCTATACAATATTTCAACCTGCAGCCCCTGTAGCGCCGAACTACATAAGCTCTGCATTTCACTCCCTCAAAGTCAAGCAGGTAACTGCAGATGTAATATGGTTTGCATTCATAATTCAGAGATATTTAATAGCCAGTCTATCTTCATCAATGTTATTGAAATTATTCACTGCAAATCTCATTTGCAAAACCAAATCGTAGCTGTCGGAAACGTTAAGGTGGCACAGTGATTTCTCTCAAATGATGAATGAGGAAAAAGGTGGGGACTGCTAGAGAATAGAGATACACTGAGGCACCCTTTAACATGGCTCCTGATGTAACCATGGATACCTCTATTTCATGGATGGAGTAATTTTAGCTGGAGTGGGATCTGAAGGACAGATATCACTGTTTCTGCACTGCACATCATGTATTATCACATCTTAAATATCAGGTTACACTCGAGATATATTGAAACACAGCAGTAAACAGCAGTTGTGAAAATCAATCTTATAGTTTGGCAGATTATATGCCAGCAGGTGAAGATTCAATTTGAGGAAAATTCAGAGTTGAGGTCAGGGAGAAACACTGAATCATAATTATAACGGCTCATAAAACTGTAATTGTGCTGAGAAATGCTTACAGATTGAGGATGATTCCCAGAGAGATGTGTTGAAATAGAACAGTATTTGATATGTTGTTCGTGGACATGTTGCAGTTGTATTTATGAATCCTATTTCTGTGTGTGGGGAGAGTGGAGGATAGTAGTACTGAGACTTATCAGTTGAGGAGAGAACAGGGGAAGTGTCTGCACTGTCAAGGCAACCATGATAGTGCTGGCCACGAGGGATTAAGAGGAGATGTAGCTATGATAAAAACAGAGCAGCACTGAGGCGAACTCAGACACTGTGTTGAAGTCAAGAATCATGAAACTCAATTGTCAAAGTGTCAGTGACTCAGAACACTTGGCTGGATGTATTCACTTTTGGGGGAATTTTTGTCATGATTTTATGCAAAATCAGTGAAAACGGACAGTGATGAATGGTGCCAGGATGCTTTCTTTTAGCAATCTTAGTAGTATTTTCTGATGATTCTAAAGGTTGTAAGCAAAAATACCCATATACATATAAGGTTGTTGTTGAGTGGTGTGTGTGAAGGTTCCTCTAATGAATTTTCGTGAAAACAAAATGTAATCCATCAGGAACCAACATCCACAATGTTGGACAGAAAGGTTTACAGGCCTCACTAAAATGCAGGAGTGCAGACAGAGTGGTTCACATCAGCAAAGGAAAACAGTGACATCTGCCACAACTACACTGAGCTAATTGTAGACAAGTCTACATTTATGTAAATTACTTGTACCTATTTTTTGCATGCTGAATGCAGTATATACATAGTGTTTGCTATAACTCAGCTCTGTCAAATGCTCTCTGACTCCCCCTGCTGGTTTTATTCAGCCCTTACACACAAACACTTGCAATATTGCCGTATTAAAATCTGCATGTTCAGAGACCAGCAAGTGCCCTTTTTGGGGGGCCACTTTGCAGGCAGCCTGGTAAACAAACACTTTCTGTCGGTCAGCTCTTATGTTATGAGTTCAATCACATGTTGAGTCAATTAAACCTGAGGGGGGTGCTGTTACGTGACTGTGTAGAGCTGTGACAGGAAAAGCAGATGAAAACCCACATTTTATCTTCGTGCCAATATTCAATTTATTCATATTCAACCATTTCAGTTTGCCAGGAATTTCAGTTCTATGTTTGCTTCTTTCTGATATCTCATCCTATAAAGATTTAAGTGAAACTCAGTATAATGAATAAACTGTAGTGTTTTGGTTTCTTTTTAAATTTTGGGGGGAACATATAATTGCTTTTAGCAATCAGTGTGTGGACAGCATTATTATTTTTAATGCCCACAAGGGGGCAACATCACTTTTTGCAAAAACAGTCTGTTAGTCTCTCACTTGATTTATCACCTTAGTAAACATTCTCGTAATGAGTTTATGGTCTTGATCACTAGTTTCAAATCTTCTTCAATAAACCATGATGTTCATTATGTAAGTTATAGTTCCATTTTAAGTAAAATAGATGATAAAGCAGGGTATACTTAAGAGAAAGGCTTTCTTATGACATACAAGTTGCTGACACAGTGCACAATGTTTTTTTCTTCTTAACACTTAATTGGTGTGTTACTGGTAAAGCACATACAACTAAGGCTAAGGCCTTGCCTTTGCCACATGTCTTCACCTTTGTCTCCCCCTTCCATCCTCCCTGTCACTGCCTAATGCACTCTAAGGAGTTGGCAGCTGAATAATGATTGTCCTTTTACTAAAAAAAAAAAAGCTAGCACTAGCTTCCAATTCACTCTGCACATGCTCTGGTTAAAAAAAAACAATATGGTGACTGACATGAACCAAGATGGTGATGGCCAAAATGCTGAACTGGAAGCTTAAAAAGTGGAGTCCACAAACCAATAGGTGATATCTTGCAGCATTCATTGTATTTGCACAGTCCATAGTGGACAGTGGAGAGACAATGGGACAGAGATATGAGGAACATTGTACAACAAACGTCCCCAGTTTGACTCAAACCACACATTGTGGTTTATAGTCAGTGGGTCATGATTCATAGGCCTGGATCAATATAGCAATTCAGCGATTAACGAACTAGTATCATTGATTCAAATTAAAAACGTTTCCACATGTCATCATCTTTAACATAGATCTTTATTTTGAAAACCCCACTCTACAGTGAATATCATAAGGGTGATATGTATTATTTTTGAAACTCCAAGGCCCCCAGTACAACACACGAATGGATGAATATGTAACATTGGACAGCTGCATCTGTGAATACATTAGGCTCTTCTCCATCTGCAGAAACATAAGCACTTTTCCTTGATATGAGTTCCCCTGGCAGTTTGGCTCAATTCATTTGGCACAATCCATTACAAGTATGGGGTAATCATTGCTTATATGATCCAATTATCAGAGAATAGGATTTTGTCAAAATAAATGAAAACATAATTTTCTCTCCGTTCTTATTAAGCTGTGTTTAATTATGCAATGTGGTGTGCTATCAGTATTAAACATGCCCCAAGTCCATTGGCAAATCTTCAGAGGGATTGTCAGGGTTTTTTAACAGTGCTTCAGTTCCACTATGAAATTGTGTAACTGCCATAAAATATTTTTCTCCAAAAAATCTTTCATTTATAGATATAGCAAAGTAAATCTGGAGGGTGTATGGCAGGGAAACTAGCTATATGGCAGGAAAGAACATTCTGCTGAAGCTCCAGTGAGCCTCAGCTGTCACTATAATGCAGTTGTTCTTAAACTAGGATGCAGGGACCATGAAGGAGCTCCATGAGGGCTCAATAGGGGGCTACAGCTAAATGAGGATGACTTTCATTTTGCTACTGTAGCATTAAGTAACGGTTAGCAGAGTGAAATAATGACTGACCTTGATCTCTATAACTCTGTTATAAACTGTAGTAGAGACTGATAATATAAATCAGATCATATTATTACATTTTTTTAGTATGCCTTATTATAATCTTATTATAAACCAGAGGCAAAGTGTGGTAGGCTTATAACATTATGTGTATATGCTCTATACATATAACGTCATTTAAGTTCAAACTTACTTGAGTTTAATGTAGAATAATTCTAAACTTCAACTCATTTTCACTGGAAGGTATAAGTAACATCAAATCTTAGAATAGGCTACAACTGTGTGCTAATAAATGCATCTATATGTATAAACAGCCACGTCGGATAGTGGAAGGAACGTGCTTAAAAAATAGATACGGCCCAGGAGCCTCACTACACAAATACAAGGAGAAAATGCCACAAAGATGCTGCTGCTATAAAGAGTAAAGTCGCCGCTCCCGGAAATGTTGTTGTTACACAGAATGTCCGTCAAAAATGAATTCCAGCCCCTTTGATGAGACATACTGAATGACAAATAAGGTTATATTTTTAACAAGAGCAAAATGTGTGGTAAATTGTGAAGCTCTTCGCGGCTACAATATACTCCGGGGCCGTAACTTTACTGCATTTAACGCATTCAAACATGGTTTGACGCTATCACACTGCGCAACGTGCGGAACCAGTTCTTCACTGTACTGAAGCCTGAAGCAAAGGCGGAAACAACACAGGCTGTCGCATCCCAATTCCTCCCCACAGCGTCAGCTGGGCGTGTTGACGGACACTCCTGCCAACTGAGTTTACAGCAACTCACATACTCAGAATAATATCCTGCTCAACTCCACAAGGCGCTGTTACCTTACGGTAAATACAAAGGTTGAGTTTTACACGACCAAACTGTCTCTTACCGTATGGTCCAAGTTTTGATACGTAGTTGTTAATGACGGTAATTCTAAGTTTTGCTTGATGTGACAGACAGCATACCAACCAGTAAGGTTAGCTTGATATTAGCTTAGCTAACGCGTAAGTTAGCTAGCGCTAGCATCGTTCTAGCTCACATCCAAAATACGTTAAAGAGGTTGCACTATTTAAACAACGTTTTACGCCATAAGCTTGCTGTACATGTTTGGGTCCGTAACATACGCTAGGTTCACATAATGCCAGTTTCGGGCGCCATGTTACTGTACTGTACTGTACTGTACTTAAGCATGGCTTTATTTTCTTTGCGGTTATAGCGAGTTGTTAACTTAGCCAATTTTAACAGTGTGGGTCATTTTAACGCTATTTGTTTACTACTTGGATTTATATGCGATACGTCATTATAGACGTATGATGCACCAATAATCTTTAAAACCTTTGTTGCAAGCTGGGTGAGGCATTTGCATATTTTTTCCATAACAGGAAAACATTCTAAGAGGGAGTAATGGGTGTGCCACTAATTAGCTTGTAAGGTCGAAGACAACACAGGACGTGCCACCGCTTGATGGATAACTAGCTCAGCCAAAGCTAACATACATTGGCAATGTATTGTCAAGTTATGGGTTTTCTTATTACATGTACGACTGCTTTCTGATTCTTAATAACTAATGAAATCCAGGAAGCAGATGGCATACATTAAGCATGATTGATTATTAATAATCGTTCCATTATAATATGTTCTCTATAAATTGAATTTAGGTTTTACTTGGATTTTCCGACAGGTATACCTCTGCACAGCAGACTGAGAACAGTCAGCAGCACTTTGTAATTAATGTTCTTTGCTATAGGCAGTATTGTGTGTTATATTTGCTACCAGCAATACTCCAGCTTCGAGCGATTACTTCTGCCAATAGTTCTGATGATTTATCATATAGATATATGCTTAAAAACATGATGTTTGGTGCTGAAGTTGTTAGTCAAAGAGGGTTTTCAAGGATCTGGACTGAAAATATGTTGCCTATTTCATGTTGCATCTTGCATTCACAGTTGACAGAAGATGTCTTTTCTTGGAAAACTAATCGGTGGCATCATTGATGTTGTCAGGTGAGAATCTCCACAAAGCCTAACCTACCTAAGCCAAAAGGTTATTTGTCGCTTAACTTCTAACTTCACTTTTGTTTCTGTCTTTGTAGCAACATGGATGCAGACCAGTTTGTTCCTAATGATCCTGTGAGTGACAGTCATTACATTAACAGCTCTAACTGACCATCACTATTATGCTAACTCTAATGTTTGCTGTGATTATGTCCCATAGCCTCCACCACGCAGGCCTGCTGTTTATGCAGAGCAGAATGAGAGTGACGAGGAGAGACAGTTCCGCAGAGTCTTCCAGCAACTTGCTGGAGAAGTGAGTCGACCTGTTCTTTTCTCTGAATTTCTGTTTTCTGCAGCAACCAGTGTCTCCAATTTCATTCATACAAAAACATGTGAATCCAAAGCATGTATAGCTATTTCCATTTTTTTTACACCGTGCAGTTGGGTGTCTGTATAGGTTTCTTTGTGATGTTCACACTGTTACATATTTGTCACATAGGACATGGAGGTGAGCCCAACTGAGTTGATGAACATCCTAAACAGAATCATCGGAAAGCGTAAGACCTTTTTGTTGTGATTAAGTCCTTTACAATGTTTCATGCATATTTTAAAAGCTATACAACATTGTAACATAATTTGATGAATTTTAGATGGAGACCTGAAGACAGATGGTTTCAGCATTGAGTCTTGTCGGAGCATGGTGGCAGTCATGGATGTATCCTTTCTGTCATTAGTGGGCTTTTCTGGTTGTGTAATCTAGGTGTTTGTTTGAAGCTGACAGTGTTAGCACCGTAAAGACTCACAGAACAGAACAAACACACCAACAGTTGATAAAAAAGGGACATGTTAGCTCAACAGATTCCATCACACCCACAGCTCATTGAAGCTGTGAACATACAGGTTCACTGAATCATTCTGCCCTACTACTGCAGCAATTTGGCCATGTAGACAATGTTTTGCAATTTTGCAGAGCCAGCACTGCTTTTGTTGTGCAGCATTAAATGGTGAAGCATAATGACCTTAAAATACGTGAGGGTTAAGCACTAAGCAGACCCCTTATTTTTCTTTTAAAAAAAAAACAACCCCCACAGCATTTAGGTAAAACTCTGATAAAAGCTCTGACTATGGTTAGTCTGGGTAAATGGGGTTCATAGATCTGTAATGTAAGTTGGAAAATAGCATAACTAGAATTGTAAATGTAGCCAAATGGGAGTTATGTGATACATGTCATTTGTAGTCTAAACCCCAACTACAATGTTGTGAACAAGACAAAAAGCTGAAATTCCTTCCCTACTGTGAATTCTATGCCACATGAATGAGGAAGTCTCATAAAAAGACGCCTTGGGCAAATACAACTGTTTGTCTGAGCTGGAGCCAAAGAAGAAAGTTTTCTGTTGTCCTTAATGTTATTTCAGAGCGACAGCACAGGAAAACTCGGCTTTCATGAATTCAAATACCTCTGGAACAATGTAAAAAAGTGGCAGGCAAGTACAGCAGGCTCCTTTCATTTGTCCTACACATCTGTTCCTGCGATCCACAGTTACTTTACCGTGGCCAGTAGCAGTGAACTGATTCTTAAATGATATAAAGTAGCATAAATTATATACAGTATCAGCTGTTTAAGGTAGAACTTTGATTTATATGTATAGTATGCCATATTTGTTATTTTGATTAACTACCATGGTTAACATAGACAAAAATCTACTGTACGTATTACTGAAGGGCACATATTATGTGCCAAATTAATCTCATTAACAATCTACTTTGTCAGCGATTTGACACATGTATTTAGCGCTTGTTGAATTAAGCCTATAAGAAAAACACACATTCCCTTATTGCTTTGATTGTAAAACAAATACAATAATACAGTAAATTACAATTTAATCAAATTTAAAACAGTTCTTTACAGGAATCTTTCACACCCATGTTTTGAGCTATTGTAGGTTTTCGTAGAAATGTTGTTTTCCTTTACTCTTTCTAGGTTTTGAATCAGTTTTTGAGGAAACTGGACATGCATGTTTTAAATATTTTTCTTTGTTACTGTTTAGGGAGTGTACAAAAGCCATGACACAGATGGCTCCGGTGTCATTAGTGCAGATGAGTTGCCGAACGCTTTCAGAGCTGCTGGTGAGTTTTCTTGAAATTTCCCCTGACGTTTAAATGTTTGAACAGCTGCTGAAAAGATGCAAGCCAGGCAAAACTTCAACATCATTAATAAGAGTTACATGTAAAGCAATAGTCACTGATGCATTAAGAACTTTCATTTGACTAACTGTAAACTGTCATGTGGCTGTGCATGTTTTAAAGAGAGAAAATTATTAATATTATAAATATTTAGAGACGGAAACCTTCCTGTAAACATTATCATTTAACCATTATTAATATTCTTTCAAATGTAGAATTTGTGAGGTTCAGTTAGGCTAAGCTTCTTCTGGCATACTTTTATTATCTTGGCCAGTGGACTAAAGTTGCATGCTTGACCATTTTTTCAATACATTGACAGATACGGTTAGCCAGTCAGATGTAAGTCAAATGTTTCTGAGCTCTATAGACAGCCTACTCTTTGAGCTGCTGTGCAGTGAATTGAATATCATACCAGTTTGTATATATTTATGTAAAGCCCATGTCCATGTAACCTTTTGTAAATGGTGTTCAAGGCAAATAAACAGTGGCCCTTCTGTTCTTCTCATCCTCAGGCTTCCCCCTCAATCAACAGCTGTTCGATATGATCATTCGCAGATACAGCGATGAAAGTGGGAACATGGATTTTGACAACTACATTGGCTGCCTTGTGAGACTGGATGCTATGTGCCGTAAGTTAAGAAAAACAGTCCTAAAATAAATAGATTCATTGGTTTAGCAGCTTTATCTGCGTGATAAGAATGATTGACTCGTGAACTGAAGGTGTTGTTGGCTTAACCTTTGTTCTGATATAGGCGCCTTCAAAACCCTGGATAAGGATAATAATGGGACTATCAAAGTCAATGTTCAGGAGGTAAGCTGATCTTTAGTTATTTTAAATATCACTGGTGTTTGACTGGAATTCAGATTCCTAAAAGCATTTCATAGTAAACATTCAGTGCAAAGTCATCTTCTCTGCTCTTATCCTTTCAGTGGCTTCAGTTGACCATGTACTCTTGAGCCCAGAAGATGTCAGACCTTCTTGTATGGAACCACTTTGTTTGTTAACACAGTACAACATATTCAAAATATTTTCTCAAGTATCCCTACAGCTTTGTTATTCAGCTAGTCCCTAGTGTGTGCAGGTTTCTTTTGAATGTTAATGCAATGCAAGTGCTCTGAGATTGTTCACTGTTCTGTTATACTTGCAAGACAGAATATGTACTGTATTTGCAACCCAGAAAATCACAAACCTGCACTCACAAAGGTACCCTAGCTAAGGAGCAAATCACGAATTAGTTACATAAAGATGATAGTACGTTGAATTTGTATAATTTGGTCCACTTTTTTGGCATTTGCTTTTAATCTTCCTCACAGACCAATATCAAGATGTTTGACACTGAAATTTGTGAAAATCCTAATGTGAAAGCAACAAACTCCTTAAAATGTGGTTGAGGCTGGTTTCCCAAAGATTGTATGTTACAAGGATCTGTGGAGATAGGCCAGTCTTGGTTTTGCTCCCAGGCTGTTTTGAAACCATAATGCTGACGCTGGACAAAAATAAAGACTAAACACTTTCTGACACCGGCTGGAAAAATCAGGAAAGCCTGCCTCACTCGACATTGTGAAAACAGTCTTCCACAAGGCACACATTTTCTCTTGGAGTAAAGAGAGGCTAACGGGTAGCATGGCTGATCATGTTTTTTGGTCTGAATGGCCACCCACTTAGTTGCTTCCACCCATATTGCCTTATTGTATCCTTCTCTTTCAATCTTTCTGCTGTTTTGTTACACCTATGGCATTCATTTACTTTAATGACCTTGCATATTCTCACAAAAGCTATGGAGCTATTCTCAGAATTACTTACTGATAAGAATCATTGTCATTATCCCACCCCAATGGATGCAACAACACTAATGGCAGTGTTGGGAAAATAGTTTTAGTCAGTCTGTACACCCTATACAGCCCTAAGAAGGCATCCAATTTGGATTAAATAGATAAACACAAACGGGTGGAACAAGTCTTTGCAAAGACTTTTACATAGACAAAAACTAGACGGCTTTGTTAGACTTGTTAGACAACAGTAGTATTCACTATCCTTGTAAAAATAGCCCCAAGGCCAACTAACTGGAGATTCTTGCTTTAAAAAAAACATTGTGCAAGAGCTCACCATTTTGTTTTAAGTTTCAAGAGAAGTTAGGTAGAAATATGGAACACTCAGACAATCGCAGACAATTGCAAGCAGATCATGGTTTAATGATATGTATGTCCCATTATTTTGCATCAGAGTTGCACTATTACTGTATATGCATAGTAGTCAGGAATCCCAGTGCTTTCTCCTAATAGTTACATTAACATCAAAAGAACCAATGTTTTATTTGGGCAGGGTAATATTTTTCCATTTAATGTTCAATACTGGTAATGACGCTTTTCCACAGCACTCTCTTTGTTATAGCTTATTGATCACTTTACTTACAACTTTGTGTTAAATGATAATGTACAACATATGTGTCTGCCACGAGTGCATGCAGCCAACAGTTAACATGCCATAATTTTGTGTTTTTAACCATGTAGTTATAGCCACAGTCATTAAACTGTTACTGAAAATGCTTGGTAAAATAAATACCAGTGCCATATTTGAAATAAAAAGGGTATGTTAAATGTGTCAGTCTTATTTTTGATGCATTACTAACAGTTGTTGGCTACTTTTAGTCATTAGTCCATGACTAATGGAATCTCATTTAGGCTGACCTGGGATCTTCTTCTGGACCATTCAACTTTACAATGATTAATTTCAATTTAAGATGTAAAGACCCAACCAATACCTTTATTTTTGCCCAGGAGGGAGTTGGAACACTTGCAACTGAATGAACCCCAGGCCATGGTGTTTAAAGGGTGGTTCTGCTGTTTCAGAGCTTGCTATCCGTTTATTTAGCTATGCTTGCCTCTAGTTTATCTATCTACCCAAATCCTGAAAAGCCTTTCAATTCATACATATTTCATTAAATTGAATGTGCATATATGAGCCTATTTCCTGAGCTAGCCTTACTGCATTCCCCCTTAAGGTGTCAAGTCAGCGTACTATACCCCAAAATAGGCGTGCCCCTTCAAAATAAAAGCACGTTGTTATAATTGGAAGGGAATACAAGAAGTAAAAGGAAGCAACGTGATTTGCGTAAATAACAAAAAATTTGATTATTGACGTGAGTTACGTGTGAATGGTACACTCAAAGGCTCCATAATAATGTAATTGAATTCGTCAATATTTCTTGAGCCTGCTGCTTTAGTTAGCTAGCTACCTAACCATAACCGGACCTATTGTTGTAGTGTTAGCTTCATACAGGCTAGCTTGACAACAGCTCCCTTACCGATAAGGAAGTTTATCCTTACGTTTCTGGACTAAATCTCAACTTCTTTGACTTGGGGGTATGTTCGCCATCTAATTAACTATTATTAACATGAAAGTATTCCTCGTGAATTGAGGTTATGTGAACCAATTGTGTCATAAGCCATTTCTGACTCTTAGGGTAACGTAGGGTTAGCTAACGTTGTCTTGCTGCAAATAGAGCTAACGTAGCATTAGTGTGTGCTGTTGTGTAACGTGAGACGAAATTAGTAAACTAAGTGCATGTCGCAATACATGGGAGAGATTGGATAGCTAGTATGCGTTAGAAAGAATCAGGGCACTAAGGTATCGAGGTAGAATTGAGTGTAACTATGAGGGGACTCTTCATATAGCTAGCTAGCTAACCAGGCGGTCGCGTGTGTAAACCGACTCTAGCATCGTCCATTGTCCATTCACTGTTTCATGGCTAGCGCTTGTGTTGTTGTCATCATGCTAAAGCTGCTCCAATTCACTGCTTGACGACATGAGACCAGTTAGACCTACACATGTAACCACGTTACAGTTTAAATGTTGATAATATTAATTCATTATCTATTTAACTATCATAATTATAGAACTACACACGGTCATTGCTCAGCTGTTGACCCGTAACGATTGTAACGTTATTAGTGCTACTTTACGTTATATTATCTTTCATCAAGTCAAGTCAGTGTCCTTCAGTCTCGGTCTCAAAAATTGATGGCAAAGCAGGGTTTATGAACCAATACATTAGTGACGCATGAGTACTTTTATCATTAACATTCCCGTGCTCTTTAAGTTTGTTGTTAACACAACTTCCCTCATTGACAGCTGGAAAAGTGGAAGCACAGCAGAGACTACAAAGCCGCTGGATTCCCATTGACACCGTGTGGGGAGGATGTCTTCACCAATATACTACAACCAAGACAGTGTTACTCGGTTCAAGAAAAGAAAAGCTCGTTTCTCTTTCAGTGAAGTCCACATACTATTGGATGAAGTGAGGAAGCATCGTATGGTTGTTGTGGGTGCGTGTTTTGTGCTTATCCCATTCAGAATGAACGTGACTGTACTTTGAGCTGTTGGGTCTGGGTACCCAGGAAGGAAATTATTGCACAGTAGCTAGTCAATCAAAAACACAAAATTATTGTGGTTAAGGCATACACAGGTCCACCAGACATTACAGTTAATCACTGAATGATAAAATGTTGAATGTGGACTGATCAGTGACATGATTACATTTGAAGGCAAGTGCTTGAGACGATTTTGTTTTTTCCCCCAAAGGCAAATTCAATCGTGGTGTGCCAACAGATGTGAAGAAACGCACATGGGCAGAGATTACAGCACGTGTCAATGACATCGGAGAGTGCCAACGCGAGGTTATTGAGGTCATCAAGAAATGGTCGGATCTAAAGTGTGACACCAAGCGGAAAGTGGCTGCCATGCGGTCAGGGACAGTGCCCAACAGGGGCCTTAACTCTCGTCTCTCCCGAGACCTTAACCAGACTGAGAAAATAGTTCTCCAGATTTTGGAGATGGACGATGACCAGTCAACGGGTGACTTTGGCCCACTGGGGGATGACGATGATGTGCCAGAGGAGGAAGAAGAAATGGAAGAGGAAGATATGATTGGAATGCAGAGTTCTCCTAATGGTGCGTTGGACTTGACATCTATGCCCCCTCCAACCTCCTACACCATGAGTGAGTGCCCAAAACCAAACATTTTGTTTGTATTAACTCCCCTTCATTTCAATCTAATCATCAGTGAAGTTTATTTGTCTACATCAAACATCAAGTTATTGAAACAATCCATGTCACCCTCCTCGTATGTGTGGCATATGGGTCATTTATGTTTTAAGTAAACTGCTCAGTTTAATAGCTTTTTGAATAAGTTCTTGGGAAGAAATGCATATAAACTGTTTTATATAAATGCTTTAAATGTTACAGAGGAGTCTTCACAACCTGCTTTTGATGTGCAGTATGAAGTACCTGCAACAGAAGGTGAGTTGTCCAGATTAATGTACTAATTGTGATGAATTAAGCAACATGCTGTAGTCCTAAGAAACCACTAAAAAGCCTTTGTTTTTTTTGGTCTCAAGATGCTGAAGCTGCATTTGCAGACTCAGACGACGACCAAAGGGATGACATGCTTCCTCCCACTCCAGCTCCAAAACCAGCAGAAGATCACCAAGGAAACAACGGCATCCAAAAACAAGGACAACCTCTGCCGTCCTCAGGACCGTCAACGTCATCAGCCACGCTTCCAGCGCCGGGACAGCCCTCGCAGAACACAAGAGAAAGCATGCTACATAATGCATCGCTAAGCCTTCAAGAACAACACGCGACCAACATCCTGCTGGAGACGGTTTCACGCTCCCTAGAGCTCCTGTCTGAGTCGGTACAGCAGCTGGCAGAGACTCAGCAGGAGTTTGTGCGCGAGTCGTTGCAGCTCCAGCGGGAGACGGTGCAGGTTCTCAGAGACTTCACAGGTGGAGCCATTGCTCTTATGCATGACAAACTGAATGGACGACCAGCATTATAGCAACAAAGTGTCACACAGATGTTAAGTTGTATCACTGACTACATACATGGCCTTCAGGTGCCGGAACCTTTTCAGTTCCTTTGGACTCCACTGCTGGTTACTGTACTTTTTGATAGTACTCAACAGTTTTTCTGTTCTATTTTAAAACTGTATATGTACAAACGTTGTATTGATGACATTTCTGTCTTTGAGGTTACATGAGAAGCGTTTGAGAAAATAACCATGAAGAAAGAACATGTGGAGGGTTGTTTTTTCCTTTTTTTGCTACTGAAAGTGAGACTCCTACCACTTATGTTGTAAAGCATTTTTATTAAGCATACATCACGTTTAAAGCCTTTACATTCAGTTCATGTTGACATGCAAAGAAAGTCTTTGATTTTGAAAAGTAAGTCAAATCCATTTGTGTGTGTTTGCATAAGTTGCATCAGTGTCTGGAGATTATCACATGTACTGTAATGGTGAGTGGATTTCCGCGCCTGACCATTATATGGTCTATATGTCTGAAAGCTAAACAAGGTGTGTTAGATATTTTTGAAAATACCTGTAACTGAATAAGTTGTGATTGTCTGATTTTTTTTTTTTTTTTTT
>CAFUXE010000760.1:277182-292987 GCA_903364295.1 Serranus cabrilla | reverse complement strand
TGAATAGCCGCGAGACGCACAATAGTTCTTATCCGGGACCTGCCCACTCTTTGTCACCCCACACGCGTCAGAGCAATTATAATGTTGGATGTAAAGAAAGAAAGGCTATACGCTATTCTTCCCCGCTTCCTTCTGATCTTTGTTTAGTGCAAGCTCTAAAAAGAAAAAAGAACTTTCCAAACAATGATCTATAAATTGGTGTTAAAGTTAACTGTTCATGTCCATGTTTGATGAAATGCAGGGTAATGTCCTGGCACGCTCATCATCTGACAAATTCCCACAAATCTGTATCCCTAAATAATTTATTATCCTCTTGGTTGACGTGTTTTCATATAAGGCCAATGTCGTCCTTTTTCAGCAATTTACTGATAAAAATATGTTAAAAGTTCCTCAATCTGGGCTCGCTGAAGCTTGGAAGGTTTGCTGCATTTCTGGCCTGTGTCGGATTGTTGCTTTATCCAATACTATTGTGCCAATTCAGCTCCAACTCACACATTAGCTCCAGATATTAAGATTCATGCAGTAATGCTAAACATATCTACCCCACGCCAGCTTCTTATGCATATTCCTATTAAGAACGTGGTCCAGGTGTAATGTGGGTAGTCTAAATCCCCAGGCAAGCCCCCTGTGTCAGGCTGCTCCCCTGAGGTCTGCCCGGGCTCCACCTCTCTGCCTGTGACGCGCGGCAGCAGCGGTATAAAAGCTCTGTGCGTCTTTTACGCAGCAGAACCAAAACAAGTGGAGTGCCGGAGAAAGGACGGAGAAGAAGACTACCACCCGGAGACAAGGATTTAATACACACCAACAGCATCACATAGTTCAAAGTGATGAAACTTTTTTGAGTTTTCTTCAACATCTTTTGGGAATATTATTGCACACGACGAATGCGGACATCAACTTGGAGCTGGGAAGCAAACTAAGAAGAAATGGCACATCTTCACCTGAGATACCTCCTGGCCTTTGCCTTAGTGCACGTAGTAAGTTGGCTTTTGATTGTGCTTTAATAATCTCCAAATATCTTTACGCACAGCGTGTCTCAAGTCATGTTTTTCTTGTCATTGCAGGTTTTTTCCTCTGGTGTGTTTGAGCTGAAAATCAACTCATTCCACACGGCGCAACGGATCTGTAGAAGACACAGGGACTGTCATATATTTTTCAGAATTTGCCTAAAACACCCTGAGGATGTGATCTCCGCCGAGCCGCCCTGCACCTTTGGCACTGGACACACCAACGTTATCAGAGCCGATCACACCTCGATTTCTAGCAGCGCTCCCATCAGGGTGCCCTTCCACTTCAAGTGGCCGGTAAATGGAAAATAATACTTAATACACAAACAGTAACAGTGTTGTTTATGCTGTTAGTGGTAGTTGGCATGGGATTAAATACATAGTTTAAACAGAGTGTATCTACCAGTTAATTCATCAAGAACAGATAAGTGCACTGTTGCTGCCCCTGAAAGCATTAAACGCGTTTTTTTTCTGTTCTAGGGAACATTTTCATTGATCATTGAAGCCTGGAACGCTGAATCTCCCACCGAATACACAGGTAGGTTGTTTCAACTCAAAATAAACTTTAAGTCGAGATGCGCAGTGTCCGTATAGGTCTCACCTGAGGCACGCTGCCTCTTTCAAACTAACACGTGTTCCTTCTCTCTGTAGACAACCAAAACAACCTTGTGAGCCGCTTGGCGACGAGAAGGAGACTAGCAATCGGTGAGGACTGGTCCCAGGACGTGCACTTTGGCGAGCAGAGCGAGCTGCGCTACTCCTACCACGTCTACTGCGATGAGTACTACTTTGGAGACGGCTGTGCTGACTACTGCAGGCCAAGAGACGACACGCTGGGACACTACACCTGCGACGAGGAGGGCAACCGCATCTGCCTGGAGGGCTGGAAGGGAAACTACTGCTCTGAACGTAAGTGTTTATTAATATACTTAAGAGCAAGCACCAAAAACCTGTAGTCGTTCAATCAGTGCAGTTCAGGGACTGACCTGTAGGGGGAGAACAACATTAGATTCAATCACACATCCTATCAAAAGCACATTGATGGTACTGGTAGTAGGGCTGTAAAGCAAAGGTTATATCACAATACAATATTATATTGATTCTTTGGATAAAAATACAATATTTGCTGTTATCACAAAAAAAATAATATTTCCTTTCGATTAAATTCCGAAGCCTGAGATCGAGGAGACACAATATTAACTAAAATATGATTCGGCAGTTAGTCCAGATATTTAAACATCTATTATTTTAAAATAAAAAAGGATGAAATAGGAATTTCAAAATAAAGGTGCATTTTATAGATGAGCTATTGATCTATATCTTCACTTTGCTATCAAGCCAAATTATCACTGAATCGATATATTGATCCACATTGATGCATCATTACACCCCATTACACAGCTAATGGCTCTATTCGTGGTATTTTACAGTTTTCTATGAAATCATCACAATATCAAGATTTTAGTAAATAAGTAATTCCTAATTGTAACAATAGTCTAATAAAATCAACTTCATATACTGTATTTAGCCCATTTCCAAACAAAGTTAAAGACTATTTTGCATGGAGAAAAACAAATGCTACAAATATATATATAAAAAAAGAAACAAAGAAAAAACAGGATAAAGACAGTAAAAACAATCACACGAAGTAAGTGACATCCTCCAGAAAATAGCCTGAGAAGATGGCCTAATAATTAAGAAGTTTTCAATCCTGAAATTCACTTTCATTCGACAAAACAGTGTAAAGAGAACAACACACCAAATTTACATCTGAGTCAGTAAAGAGATAGAGTGGAGATGCATTTGAACTTACTCACAAATCAGTAACACTGAGTGACTGAAAAATTGGCAAGACGACCAAAAGCTTTTCTCCCTCCAAGACTTAGAATCAAGTTTTGTCAAGGCTGGAATAAAAAGAGTTTTTAACTTATTACTCAGGTTGATATTTGATCTCCTACACAGACTGGGATCTTTTCGGGGCATGTAGAGTGTTTCCTTTATGTTAGTGGTGTCCCGTAGTGTTGTGTTTTACTCTTTTGCAAGACAGTCTGTGGTGTTCCATCTGCCTTTTGTTCTCTGTTACAATGAGAGAAAGAGCTGTGGCCCCCATTACAGCACATGCACATTTTTCAAGGTGATCTGGGTGTGTTTGCATGTGTGTGTGTGCGTGTGTGTGTGTGTGATGGGGAGATAAAAGAAAGCATTTTTCTCCGGCAGTGTGCCTACCAGCTGCTTGGCTTAATACTTAACCAACAGTGAAGTCTGGAGCTGGGCTGGGGTCAGACAGGGGGCCCTGTACGTGTATGTGTGTATGAGATGTATGAGAAGGCTTGCCCATTGTAATCACACACCCTCCCTTCCCCTCTCCTCTCCAGCCATCTGCTCGGCGGACTGCAGCGAGAAGCACGGCTACTGCGAGGCCCCAGGGGGCTGTACGTGTCGCATGGGCTGGCAGGGCCCCTCCTGCAATGAATGCGTCCGCTACCCAGGCTGCCTCCACGGGACGTGCAGCCAGCCGTGGCAGTGTAACTGTCAGGAGGGCTGGGGGGGCCTCTTCTGCGACCAAGACCTCAATTACTGCACCAACCACAAGCCATGCGCTAACGGTGCAACCTGCACCAACACAGGCCAGGGCAGCTACACCTGCACCTGCCGGCCCGGCTTCGGAGGCACCAACTGTGAGCTGGAGACCAACGAGTGTGACAGCAACCCCTGCAAGAACGGAGGCAGCTGCAATGTGAGTGTACAAAGGAAATAAATCTGTTAAGTTTAAAGGTGCACTCGTAATTAAATTAAAAAAAGAAAAGAAACAACAGATATGATAAAATAAAATATGTAGTATTGATCCCAACCGAAAAAAATGTAATTCTACCACTGTAACATAAATATTAACTTAAAGACATTTTTTATGTTTACACATGCATACAACTTTCTTTTTCATGCAGTGATCAAATGTATGCAAATTAGAATACAATCGCTTTATCCTATCCTTCAAATGTAATGAAACAGCTGCAGAACTAATAGGCTCTACACATCCCTGTCCAACTTAATTTAAGCTTCTTTTTTTTTTAATGTGATCGTTTTTTCCTTCTGTCCACAGGACCTGGAGAACGACTACTCATGCACCTGTCCGCAGGGATTCTACGGTAAGAACTGCGAGATCATTGCCATGACGTGCGCTGATGGTCCCTGCTTCAATGGCGGCACCTGTGTGGAGACGATGACCGGTGGCTACACCTGCCGCTGTCCTCCCAGCTACACCGGCTCCAACTGTGAGAAGAAGCTGGACCGCTGCAGCAACAGGCCCTGTCTGAACGGTGAGTGTGCAGCAGCCTTCACCCCTCTGGTGACATCTTGTGGCCGAAGTGCAAACCAGCAGTTTCTTGGCTCAATAGTTTGAGTGAATTGGTATCACTGTCAACACTCCAGCATTAATGCAGTTTCATACAGAGAGTGTTAAATGTAATCCCATTAACGCTCCCTCTCTAAACAAATGGCTTTCCCTGATTTCTTGGATGCTGAACAGAGTATTTCTATCTTGTGCAGGTGGTGAGTGTCTGGACCTGGGCCAGAGTGTCCTGTGCCGCTGTCAGGCAGGCTACACTGGTGCCAACTGCCAGGTCAACATTGACGACTGCGCCTCAACCCCCTGCGAGAATGCTGGAACCTGCCAGGACGGTGTGAACGACTATACCTGCTCATGCACCCTGGGGTACACTGGAAAGAACTGCAGCGTGCGCTCAGACGCCTGTGGCGCTCGCCCATGCCAGAATGGCGGCACTTGCTTCACCCACTTTACCGGGCCTGTGTGCCAATGCCCCAAGGGCTTTATGGGTCCCAGCTGCGAGTTCACACTCCAGCCCAGCTTCAAGCCCGCTTTGCGCCAGACCTCACAGCCTTCTTCTGCCACCCTCACTGTCTCCTGCGTCCTGGCTATCCTGGTGCTGGTTCTGGTAGCAGGTATTATCTACTTGAGGAGGAGGAGGAGGCTACAGGGAAGGAAGCAGCTGAGCGACGTTGCAGTCTACAATGACTTGGAGACGGTGAACAACCAGGGAGGAAGTGAAAGAGAAGCCTTCCTCAGCTCTAATAGCCTCTTCAAGATTAGCAATGGCACGGCCCGCCTCAGCCTCTCCCTCTGCCCTGATGGGAGATCTGGGTACAGGCAGTCCAATCCTATGGAGAGCAGCCTGGCCAGAAGTGAGCGTCAAGACTTTATGTGGAGGGATGAGGCTGGCCTGGGCTCTGGGGCAGGACTGAGATGAAAAGAGAGAGTAAACATGGAGGTTTAAACAGGGATAAAGGAATATTAGCACTTGTTGCTCCTCCCTCTTCATGCACAGTGAAGAAAGGAGCAAAACCACAAGTAAAAAAAAAACACTCTGCTTATGCAGAACATATTGTACCATTAAAAATGTAAGCAGAAGAAACAAATTATTGACAAATGAACTATTGTGATAAAGATGATTTACAAAGATTATTAAAAAGTATATGGGGCAAAGCTCTTCCATGATTAAGACCCAAAGAAACAAATAATACCATCCACTTTTCATAGGACCTACAACACAAACCAAAAACAGGAAGTCACAATACTCTGACCATTTTTGGAAAAACTGCCCAAAACGTATGTTTTATTGGGTTATTGTTTTGAATATGTTCACTTTTTTTTATTAATTCTCATTTTTTTAAAAACTGAACTTTCGTTTTGCTTTTCAATCTTCCTTTGGACATTATTTCCTTATTGTGCGTACCATCATTTTTATTCTTTATATTATTTATTTATTTGAAAACTTATGTTTATGGCTTCACTTTGATTGTCAAAGATGTAGATATATATTTATATGATGCTGAATGGAGACCGACGCTTGATGTTGTACCTGGATGTTTTATGGGCTGTGAAAGCTGTGTGAAATATCCCAAAGATATTCAGTGCGGGGATATCAGGAAGGTGTGCTTTATCACACAAAGTCAGCCAGTGCTGTAATTTATATATATAGTTTATATACTACTGATCACATTGCTCTTTCATGTGCCATTTTGTGTTCATGCCAAAGTTTGTGTTTTGTTATGTCGTCATTCATATTATTTAATTTCATCATGTTGTGTTTGTGATGTGGAATAAAAGATTTGCTTTGATGCAATTGTGGATTTTCTCTGCTCTGCAGGAGTGAACCCTTTATTCAAACACAGAATACTGTAGTGAAATAATTATGATGACATAATGAATGTGTCATATTTTGCATGGTATAGGTGACTGGGTACATCAGTGTGTTATTGGCATTAATGAATTTAGGCTGCAACTAACAACTATTTTCACAATTGACTCACCTGCAGATTGTTTTCTCAATTAAAGGGCCAAAAAATGTGGTGCCCTATAGTGGACAAAAAAACACAACAGCAAATTCAATAGTTCAAATGAAACTGCTCACAACACTTGACATCTCTACAGCTAATACCTCCAACATTTCTTCACCAAAACAATCTAAGTACAGTCACAGTTTGGACCCCTGGGCCTGGTTGGCCCCTTCATTTATTCATCCATGCCTTGATCAAGTCAAACATATACAATTTCCTTATCAATAAAAAATTAAATAAATAAATAAAATAAAGTTGTAAAAAGCAGCCTATATAATATCATGATGGGAACCTGTATTGCCAGATAGTAAAAACTTTATTGTCAAACTGCAGTTCATGTCGACTCACACAACAGGCCCCAGGTTAGAGGCTATATTTAGGCAGTTTAGTACAGCTACCCTGTCTACAAACATCCCAGGAGGGAAAAAAGTCTCGTGCTCAGCATTCTGCGCCGCCGTCGCCTCCCCGCGTTGCTCTCTCCTCCTCAGCCTGCAGACCAGGAACCAGTCAGACCAGTCCACAGCAGACATGGCAGCCGATCGGACCGGGGCGACACTTGAAGAGATTGACGAAGTTCATTCATCAGATCTGGAGTCGTTTCAGGAGCAAGGTGGTAATATCCCGAAGAGACATGCCCGGGTCACCGTCAAGTACAACAGAAAGGAGCTGCAGAGGCGGCTGGACGTGGAGAAGTGGATCGACGAGAGCCTGGACCGGCTGTACGCGGGGCAGGTGGGTGGACGAGCAGCAGTGAAACTAATCAGGCTGCTCTGCGTCTTAAAATACTCTGTTTTATATATTAAGACAATAGCCTATCAAATGAGTGTCTGAGCGATTATGTACACTTTGGGGAACAGAAAACTTAAATCATGAAGTTTTAATATTTCAATAAGAATGTGAGCTGATGGCATATTGAGGTCACAGGTCTGCTGTGGGTGATCTATGAGGTGGCCAGTGAGGAAGAGAGGTGGGGCAGCCTGGTTCTCCTTACAAGGCTAAGCATCCTGTAGAAGTGCGGTCCACAGCTGTCCCCTTTGCACAGATCTGGATCTTTCTTGGGGCTTGCCTTACATGGGCAGTGTGGAACGGGGAGAAGGATGAATGATGTGAAAAAGGGGAAGGTTACACTGTTGTGTAGTGAGTCCCAGGAGGAGGTAAACACTGCACATCTGGTTGCAGAGGCAGCTGTGAGGGTCTCTTGTGAGGAGACATGCACAGAGGAGTGCATTTTAGGACATAGAATGCAGGAGGCGTTGGGAGAGCCAAGTATGTTGATTGCTGGAAAAATAGCAATCAGATCTTTTTAATGATATGGCAGCTCTGTGAAGGGCCCAGCTTTCACAGAGAGCTTTTGCCTCAAGCCAATTGCATATTCCAGTGGTTCCCAAACTTTCTCTGATTGTCGTGACGTTCAACTGCATCAACTGCTTTAGGTTGGCTTTGATTTCATAGAGTCAAAATGAAAACATACATTTTTAGGATAATTTCAAATATTTCAAACATTAAAAAAATGAACACATTTTATGCTAAATAAAACTTTTGGGCGTATCTATATTAATTAGAAGACAAAAAAGAACATGTGATATCTATGTTAGGCAGTAGGGTAAATATCCTTACTAAAACTTTCAACATTTTCACAAGGAAAAACTGGCATGGTCATTTTCAAAGGGACCTCTTGACCTCTCACCTCAAGATACTTAAAAAATAGATTCTGTGGGTACCCACCAGTCTCCCCTCTACAAATATCCATTATTACAAGCAACAGTCAGAACAGTACATACAGTATGGACTTATACAGTAATGATGATAAACGATGACAGCCCTAATTGAAATGGTTTATATCACTTTTGTTTTTGTAAAATGCTGTGATGATACCGTATGGTTTGTCACACACAAAAACAGGAATTCTTGTATGAGTTTTCAGGTGAGGAGGAGCTGTCTGTCTGTATTAGTTGTCATGTGCACAGATGAAGCTGGAGTCCTGGTGTCGAGTGAATTACACAGTCGGAGCAGTGGTGCGGATGGGCGGATGGGACTGTCCCTTCGCCCAGCTCAGCTGGTACAATGGCTGTTTGTTCAAACAGAGCGAGCCACTGTTACAGTATTACATGAACATTGTTACTATTCAGCCCCCAGAGCCCAAACATACAAGTGATGGATATGCAGTGTTTGCAGGCTTTAGATTCCAAAGTCTTCATTTGCATGTTTGCACATGCACAATGTCTCCTTTCATAAGCACAGATATCTGAAGGGTCCTTGGAAATGTGTTAAAGATGAATCATTTGGTGTTTATTTCAGAGCTGCACTAATATGTTTAGCCCTGGGAGTGATATGGCTCTAGGTCAGTCAGTCAGTACACCACTTTATGTCCAGTGCTACCACTGAGGGTGGCATTTGTGGTGCATAAGTCAACTAATGTTTGGATTGTTGTGACATTTACTACAGTAAGTTTATGTCCCTAGTGCAGGGGTCGGCAACCCGCGGCTCTAGAGCCCCATGCGGCTCTTTAGCGCCCCCTTAGCGGCTCCCTGGAGTCTCTTCAAAAATGTTTGAAAATGGATGGGGGGACAATTTTTTGTTTTAATATGGTTTCTGTAGGAGGACAAACATTCTTAACGTTTTACAATGCTGTAAAAATGTGCATAATAAATATTAAATTTCAACATTTCTGTCAACGAAGACTTGCGTCATAGCCTGCGACACACGTTTTCAGCGCGGCGCCGTCACGTGCCAGGCAGGTGGCTGTAATCAAACCGGCGGATGTGTCAAGGGCCATAGATCCCACAGGGAAAAACAGACTACCCAGTTGGGAGTGAGAGAAAAGGTGCGATTGCAGTACTTCTGGAGAAATTAGAGGAGCGCAAAAGGTAGATTTAAGAAGTGGATTGCATCTCCAAACTCCACTAGTCCAGCGTACTCAATTGCCTGTGATGAGTCGTGTGACGTGATCGATATCAGACAGATAGCGCTGTTATGCAGGTATGTGAACTCTGATGGGCCGCAATGGAAATGATCGAATGAATACCTCTGAAAGGCCAAACACGGGGGGACAACAAAACATAGTACATTAATATTGTAATGGAAGTTAACCTTAAAGTACCAAATATCGTACAGCAGAGTAGTCACGTGGTGAGCGATTATCTCCAGGATGCGCTGCAGGGAAAATAAACATTTAATCATAAATTCTCATTATGTATTTAGTCATTTTGATAGTAGGCTAATATAGTTAATATGCACTTACAGCCTGTGTTGCCTTCATATAAGGTTTATATAATGCTTTTAAATTTTTGCGGCTCCAGACAGATTTGTTTTTTTGTTTTTTGGTCCAATATGGCTCTTTGAACATTTTGGGTTGCCGACCCCTGGTCTAGTGGATAAATTCTAATAATGTTGGTGGCCGCTGACCATTCCTACATCCCCACAAGCAGAGTTGATAACTTCTGGATGGATTGGCACAACACATGGTTCAGATATCTGTGGTGCCCAGACGACATATATCCTACTGACTCTGGTGATCCTCTCATTCCCCTTATGCCACCATGAGTGTGGCATTTCTTCTTTAATTTAAATATCTTGATGGAGGATTATTAGATGAAAGTCTTTGAAATTTGCAATCACTTTGACCCAAGACCTATCATCTGGTGCCATCATGTGGTCAAAAATGAATTGTTGTCCAGCACATTTCATAAATATGGGTTATTGTGGGTTTGAATATTTTAGATATTATTAATGACACGGGCTGTACTGTGAGCCTCCATGGAGCACTGGAGTAAATGGGACTTAATGGGGGAAACTCTATGGGAAATATTTGAAGCCATAAAGTGAATGTCATAGTTCATAGGTTCAAGTGGTTTAACCAGATCATAAATGTGTGTATAGCTGGGCAATTTGGTCAGAATCTTCTATCCTTCATATCTTGATAAGCATGTATATTGTGATATAGCATGTATTCTGGCCATTTAATAAATAATCTATATTGAATTACCTGAAGTGTACTCAGCATTACCTAATCACATTTTCTGAGTAATGTGAGTTAGTATGTGCTTATTATTATCAAATTAGACGTAAATCTGTGTGACGATATCTAGATATAGGATTTAATCACAATACGATTCCACTGAAAGATGCTGAATCACCCTAAGTGTGTACCCAATTTGTGTGTGTATGGTGCCTCTTTAAAATTGTGTGTGCTTACATCAGGTAGATGATATGCCAGATGAAGTGAACATCGACGACTTGATTGACATGAATAACGATGATGAGCGAGTCAAAAAGTTACAGGTAACATGATCTATGTATATAACAGAGAGCTGCTTATGAACTAGGAAATGACTTTTCAATGGCCAGTATTTTCTAAATGATACAGCATTGTTAAAGGTTTCATTAAACATCCTTTCTGCACTCAGATGAACAGATTTTGCTAAAAGAATCACTAAAGTAGACATGTTTGAAAGAGCTGATGTCATTGTAAAGTACTCAGTACCAAAGTGTTTATGGTTCATTTTGAAAATGAATATAATTATGTGGCGATAACACAATCCCTCTGTTCTTGACAGGAGCTTCTTCGAAAGTGCAACAACAACACAGAGGTATGTTTAAACTCAGGATTACATGCAAATGAACAGTTTACCTGTGTGCACACACACACACACACACTGGTCACGTGAACCTAAACTGAAGCTGACACCTCGTCCCAGTCGCTCCACATCAACAATGGCCTTCTGTGCACTCTTGTCTTTTTCTTTTCATTTTAAGCCTGAAACAAAGAGGCTTTCTGGGCTGGAGCGTCGGGTTCACTGTGCCCTGGTCAGAGATGCAAACACAGGCAAAAGAGCAGGGAGGGTCAGTGTAGCTGCTGCCTTTCACACTCACTAAATTAGACTCTGATTTAGAGCGTCATTAAAACATTGGTTCATCATTTTTTCCAATTCTTTCAATACTTTCATGGCCATAATTACATTGAAACAGTTTTTGTAATCCTCAGTTCTGTGTAGATGGATGGATGACATAACCCTTCCTAACATGCTTACATTGGTAATGGTCACAGAAATCACAGTCCTTGTTCTGTGCAGAAATATATCCCAGTGTAGATCGCATCAGTCAAACTTATCAAAAGCATTTTTTTCCCTACAGTTTTTCATTCCAAACAGTTTGTGTTTCTATGTGGAGCTGCTGTAGGTGGACAGTAACTCAAACAGAGGATTTCATAATATAAACACTGTAACATTAGAAGATACTAATTTGGTTTCTTTCAAATTGTAAGGTCCCATATTGCAAAAAGGGACAATTCCAGCTCTTTTTTATTATAAAACAGGACTTCTGTTGGGTTGTGAATTCAGAAATATTCTATATATTGGTAGAAAGGTGCTTTTTGCTTGGCTGTGCAGTCAGAGGTGCATCCTCTGTGGGTCATTTGAAATGAGATAGTTTCTTTTTCTTCTTTTTGCGCATGTTTAGTGGCTGTAAAAGCCGCACAATCCTTTTGTTAATACGTGAAAACACGAATAATAGAAAACAAGGAAACACTGGTTAATCATAGCAGACTGGGCTTAAAGAGACAGGCACTAAAATGGAGTATTTCAGACAGATGGTGAATATAGATATATTTAAAGAGATGGTATCATTAAAATCATGCTTTTCAATTGTTATAGTTGCCATAGACAAGTTTCTTGCTTTAACTTATCATTATGATATAAATGTTGATTGCACAATGTAATGGGTTCTCACTGCAAGGGGGAGTTAGGGGGTTAACAGTTCAAATGTTGTCTCTTGCTTTTTAGAGAATGTAAGCATGTTGTTGTAGAAACTGAAAGTATGAACCGGATAATAGTATAATATGACCCTTTAATGTCTGAGAAATTTGTCATGTTCATTAGAAGGGCTTTAGAAGGAGAACGAAGAAGAAATAACTGCAGTAAATAAACTGTTTCCCATAAACAAACACGGCTGCTTGCACCTAAATAGGTTTCCAAGAAATACGCCACATTCCACTACGCGAGATTGTACCTAAAGGCATAACCAGACTCTAACCAAACAGAGGCTGGGTGAGTTATGACTTCCTCCTCTGTGTCATCCTCCCGGGACCCTGCTGCTCTCAAAGGCCTTTTCCTTCTATGGACATATGAACACAACAAAATAAGTTGGGAATGACCAAACATCTAATTGAGTTGGCACTTATTTCGCTACTCGACTCCGAAATGATGTTTGCTTATCATCCTGATAAAGGCAGAATATTTATTATTTTTGGCATTTAACCTTGGAACAAACTGGTAGAATGCTTATCCCACTAACAGGCTTTTACCATAGAATAAGGTCCATTTCCATTGAAATCCAACGTGGTCAGCATCTTGCAATTGTTAAGTGCAATGTTACTATAACAGCTTGTTGTAATGGACTAACTTCTGTATAAGATTCCATATAAACTTTTTTGCTAGAGAGTAACACGACTCCATGTGAGTCTAGAGTTTCATGTGCAGATGATGGCAACTGATGATGGTTAACTTTAGATATACAGTAAATACTATACTGAGAGTAAACCGCTGATGTCTTTACACAGCTGTATCCACTTTTCTCCTCTTAAAAGTACATTGTTTTTTGGTTTTGCAGATTTTAACTTTATTTTAACTTCATTTTAATTTAGTTCAGGCTTCTTTACCCTGTTCGTATAGGGCATTTCACCACACAGCAGATTTGAGACATTTTTCTGTTGTTTGCTATAAGACAGTGTTGTCAAGGAGGCTCATTAATAATAATAATAATACATTACATTTATATAGCGCTTTTCATGACACTTGACGAAAGAAAGACGCTTTACAGAGAAGAAAACAAGAACATAAAGGAACACAGGGAAGCAAAAAAAGAAAAAAAGAGAATAGAGTCAGTGGCTGAAGGCTATGTTGAATAGGTGGGTCTTGAGCAGTTTTTTGAATATGGTGAGAGGGGGGGAGTCACGGATGGCTTTGGGGAGTGAGTTCCAGTGGTTGGGAGCAGCGATGGGACGTTCCCCATACCTTCAAAGGTGATAGACTTGAGTCACCAGTGGCTCACCAGAGTTTCCCCCTCTGGTGTTAGCTGTCAGCTGCGCAAAAACTGGCCCTGGCAAAACCGTGCTCAACTTGTTTTTGTTTTCCCCACCTCTGACACTTTTGGCATTCCATCTTTGTAAACAAGACAAATTAAATGGACACATAGATTTTTAACATCCACCATTAAAATGATCCTGGCCTCCCCTTTTTTTGGTGAGCAAAACTTTCCTACCTGTCTCCCTGATGCAGAAATAAAACATTTTTTTAAAAGAAATTAAGTATATATACCTATTACCTACCATACCTATTACTCAGTAAAAAAAAAAACAACAACACAGAAGATATCAAAATCAGATTTGGAAAAAAAAAATCTTAATTGTCTCTCAGGGCTTTTGTACATAAAACCAAAAAAGAAATGAGGGAAAGGACTGTGGTATCCTATAGTTTCCTGAAGGCCAAAACCAACAAGGTGGCAGACCGTGTCTCAGTGCTTTTTAGCTTGTTGTTCAACATGCATGTAAGGTAAGTTTTTGGGAAGCATGAATCATATGATTGACCATAAAAGTGCTCACTAACATTGTCAAATGTGGTTGTACTTACATATATAAAACTCCTGTTGGAAGACTTAAAATTGTGTTTTATGTGACACCCTGTGGGTGCTGTGCTCCTCCTCAGACCTTCATCAGAGAGCTGGTGGCAAAGCTGGAGGGAGTTCAGAAGCAGGACGAGCTGCAGAGCGAAGGCATCGAGCATCCGGTCATCTGCCACAGCCACTACCGCCATGAGCCATACCACTTTAACACCCCACGGCAACCCCAACCCACTCAGCAGGCCCGAGGCCCAAACCAGACGCTCTGACGACCCCCTCAGCCAAGACACACTGCACACACTGTCAGAGCATGAAAATAAAAATGGACTATGGAAGGAAAAGAAGGAATATCTACCCTTAAACTTACTCATTAAGACGTTAGATCTTGTGGAATCACTGTCACAGGGATGACAACACTCAAAGAAGTCACAGCTCCAGGCCAAGAAACATAGCCAACCATAACAAGACGACTGTTTTATAATTCACAAAATGTCAAACTGTTCCTTTAATCATTTATCAAAGAAGCCACGGCTAAGGCATGAAATCTAAATAAACCTGCTAAGATAATTTAAGAGCAAAGGCTTCACTCTCAATAGTCATCATGAAAGAAGAAATACATAATAGAAATATATATGTTTTTACTCATAATATCCTCAAAAGATTTTTTTATTTGCAGCACCCAAACCTGTGACTCTCACATAGACTTTGACTGGAAAAAGCTGCTTACTATTTTTATCACTGTCTCCATGTGCACACAGTTTGATTCAACACTTTGTGTCACTAAGTGATGAAGAACCTGTTGAAAGTCATTGAAGGAAAGCAGGAGCAGCAAAAATTAAATATGTCTTCATTTTAGAGCAACATCCTGCCAGACATTGAATGTGACAAACTGAACGTCCAAGTGTGGTTTTCACATTAAAAGCATCACTGTTTGAGTTTAACACTGAAGTCTGACAGTTACAGTTAAAGTGTGTTTCATCGTCCACTGAACACATGAACGTGTTAGCTTCAGCATGTTTTAGAAAACGGCCTGATGAGATGCACATATATGACTTATTTATAAGATGATGATGGTCATAAATGCTATTTATTGTCATGGTTACAGGACATGGAGATAGATCCAACACACCAGTATGATGTAACACTGGAATTAATCCTGTTGCATTGCTTACACACTTTTTAACCCTTCACTGTCATTCATCTTTTTTCAGATGTGTTATTACTACGTTTTCAGTTTTATCGGTTTATTCACTTTATATTGATTCTGCAAAGAGTATAGTGCTCTGCAGGAACTGCTAATAAAAATATTTCTTTCACTCTTGGTGCATGTTTAATGCATTGTCGTGTAACATGTTTTACCAGGTCAGGAGGCACTGGCAATATGTGGAAAGCACACCAGTTTATTAGGTACACCTGTACTGTATGAGTTCATGACATCCAGTATAATAGCTTAGACAAAAATCCCATCTTATCATGTCCAGCCATTGGAATGTGTCATAGTTAAAGGAGTTTCCTATTTTATCTTTATTTTTTTTAATCTTTGCATCTTAAAACAGTGGAACGTGTGTCACTACATATCTGTTTTTTTCTTAATGTTCCAGTACATAGTCATACCAGTAATGCATCCTCATAAGGAATGCAAAAAAAGTCAGTCAGCCATTATGAAGTCTTACAGTACTTGACCTTACAAGTCATTATAAAATGAAACTTATGAGGGCTTGTAACTATAAATGCACAGTGCTATCAGAAGATTATAGGTATGTTCCTAATTCCCATTATCCTGCATGTGCTTCATGGAAAGTGTTACCATTACACTTTCCATTCCATTC
>CAFUXE010000760.1:265254-276563 GCA_903364295.1 Serranus cabrilla | reverse complement strand
CATAGTCTACTGTATTTATAACGATGTTTTGATGCGGTTTGACTTGATATGATGTTTAGCGTTGATGTGTTTAATTAGTAAACTTGTTCATGTTCAATTGCAAATATAGACGAACAAAAGAACCTCTTCACACGCACGCATGCACCCTAACTCAACTTGTCTCTCACTCACCGTCACGCACAGCATGCGTGCACACATACACAAACACATAGATAAGTTGCTAGGTTACCATACCAAATAGGCCTCCCAGAGAATATTATTTGTTAGTAGCCTAATGGTAAATGCTGCAGATGTAGAAATCTACATAAAACAGATATTTACATTGATGTCAGTGCTACATTACAGCATGACAATAATAATAATATTCAGTGTTACATGTTACACATGTTTTACAGTACGTTCACTTAACTGTATTGTTATTGTTGGCACTTGCACTACATGTTTAAATTGCAATAAATAGGCTTAGTTTTGCAGCCAAATGTTGGGAGTTTTCTGTTTTTTAAGAAATAAATGCCAAATGCTTGAACATTTAACAACCACATCATTTTTCGTTATGCATTATTTGTGTTGGTTGTTTAAAAATGCAAAAAAAATAATATCTGATTAATCGATCGATAAAGTGCTAGATTAATCGATTCCAGAAAGAATCGATAGCTACAGCCCTCTTCCAAGCACTTCATAGTGGTGAGCAGTCAGCAGGCTGTACACTAGGTGGCAGGCGGGAGCCACGGTGAGTACAGGTATGTTCGGGAAATGTCTAACCATAGGGATTCTTGCCTTGTTGACATGTTGATTCTCTTGTTTTTTTTCTAAATTGCACAGTACAATTGTGAGCCATTTGCCATTTGCACGTACTCTCCTGTCATATATCCTTCAGCTGTTACTGTCCTGTTCTTTGTGTGACATTAAAGTCCTGCCACGGCCACAGTGACCTTGAAGCTCAGCAGTAAGGCAGAGACATTATAGCACCAGTGTCATTTTAACTCGGATCCGTCCACTTAAAGTCTTCCGCTGAGGAAAATGACACTGCTGATGCTGAATGAATGGAATTTAGACTCAAGGCCATGGACACTGACTCATCCTCATAGTGCATGTTACTTCCAACAGAAATCAGACAGGAACACACACACACATGCATGCGTGGCAAACACACAGACAGGGTGTGTGGATCTGATAAAAATATAAAACACTACAGGGGAATTCTCTGTCCTGTCCTCCTCTACTGTACAGTTAATGCAATTAGTAATCAGAAGGGTCCCCAGGGTGCGGGTGTGAGGGGTGGGGGCGGTGTGAGGGTCGGTGGCATGGAGGTGGGGGGGAGCAAGGACGGGACGGGCCTTTCCTCAGGAAAACATATCACCTTCCACCACAATAGAGCCCGTCAGGAAACCACAGGCAGCCACATTGCTCTCTTGAGCCACCGAGTACTTTCGGACACACTCTCACACTCATCAGTCACACACAAACTCGCACACACTCCACAGCCTGGCAGCCCGCACAGCCAGCACACTCCAGGATGACATTGTACTGAAACACTGCAAGGCAATCTCATCAGGTAAGTCTCATTCTATGAATTCATAGACAAAGTTTGATTTTTATACAAATATTTTGATTTTCATTTGGGCCCATGGATTTTACTTAAATGTATGCTTACTCTTGGCATGATTAATACCGGTGCTCAATTTATTATGTTTATGGAAGTTTCTGTGTTTGGACAATTAGTTGTTCCTAGACATTTGTTGTAATGTTGAATTTCCACTTTACAATTAGGGAAATATGTTTTTTTCAGTAAAGGAAGAAATTACACTTTCTTATTGTTTCTGTCTTATTATAGTGAAAAAAACTCATGTGTGAGGAAGCTCCTCGTCATCATTTTTGAATTTACTTTACAAGATATATTCTAACTTAATGAGGGCTGAATTGTTCATACAAATCTTTAATGACAAAGAGAAATGAACGGCGCCTCCTCTCTTCTTGTCACCTTTTGTTCTCTTAAAAAATGTTTTGTTCTAAAAGGGTAATAAACCTGTTTACAGCAAGAGTGTTTTCCTGTCCTCCACTGCTCTGAGATATCTGATAAACAGTAAAGAGACACAGTGGTTGAAGGCTGGGATCCAAAAATGGGGGGAAAAAAACATCAAAATGACACCTGCATGTCATAAAAACTGCAAACAGCAACAACAAACAGGATTGTGTGTAGGGTGTGCAGATTATGTGCTCTCATCACTAATAAAAATTAAGATATATACATATAAAAAAACAGAAAGTCCACAATCTGTGGACTATACGTCTGGTTCACAACAGGGTGCTTTGGAAAAGATCTGCTTTTATTAAAAAGAAATATCTCTACCTCTCCACATGGTGACTGAATTGTTGAAATCCCATTTATCTGTCATGGAGACGGATGATTTCAGTATGGAAGTGCAGCTTGTTACCACAGAGTCATTATTTTGACTCCAGTGTCTGACTGAAAAACAGACAGTCCTCTGCAGCAGCAGAGCCTCCAGGTGTGCATATACAGCTATGCAGCTGAGACAGAAAATGGATGTGGATTTTGCAAATTGATAATCAAGGTAGTGTGCATTTAGTGAAGTAATTTAAGTATTTGTTGCGCAAATTTTAAAATGTATATTTTTCACCTCAAAGATGAGCCCAGATTTGCTTTACACTGAAGTGATTTAAATCGGTACATTTAGAGCACAGTCACATTCCCACACTCTGACTCTTCACTCTGAACATTTTGTGAAAATGTTTAAAAAACTATTAATTATTAAAAAAAACAATCTTTAGATAATATGCAGGTATATGTGTCTAAAGTGCTTTAATTCTCAGTTAATGTTTTTGAAAGTCTATTGTAAAACAATTCTCACATGCCTATATATTATTAATGTAATATATTGAAACAGTTTTTGGTGGCTGTATTCATCCTTCCTGACCATATTGGCTGTGAAGAAATATATTTCTTATGCAGTATGCAAAAAAATATGCATTTAATTTAAGTTTGCAGGGAAGGAGAGACTTCATCCAAAGTTACAGTCTGCTTGATACAAAGGACTGCCTGTCTGTGTTTGCCTGGACAGTGCTTCTTTGCAGAGAAATCATTTTATAGTAAAAATAACACTTAATATGTTAAAAAAAAAATTGCACAAATGGTGACCCTGGATTTAGACTGAGGTCACAACAATAAACCTGCCTGTGGCAGACTAAACTCAAAAAAGGAGGGCTAGTAGAAAATATGAATTGACTCCCGAACAGGAGAGAGTAAACGTAATGTTACAGTTATCCAGTCAGGACACTGAGTTGTTGAATGACATTACATTACATACAATTGAATTATAATTTAGCATTAAAAGAGGGAATATTTTGGCATCTTGGTTATTGAAAAAGATTGGCTGGTTTAATGTTTTATTTTTTAACTTTAATTTAATCAGGAGTGTCTCAGACATGTCCTTTGAGAAAGGAAACTCCTTGTATTTTTTGTATGTAATACATTCTTTAGCTGTCCTTTTACACTATACAACTGAAGCTCATAAAAACATTTTAAAAAATTCCACTGTTGAAGTTGTGCTCAGTAAAAAAAAAAAAAGTTTATTGAAATATAAGACAGATTCCCCAGATTGGAAGGAAAGAGAAAAATTATTATTGTTATAATAACCATATAGTTATGAATGGTGTAATATTTATATAAAGTTGTAGTTCAGCATGTGTAAACGCAGCAATATTTTTAATTCATATTTCCTATTTGCTTTGTGAAGGGCATTGCATAACCAGCATGTGAACGGATGTTTTTGCTTCCAGTTATATAAACTGTCTGATGGCTGATGTACCGCCACAAAAAAGTTTTCCACATTTCATAAGTTCAATTTCCTATGAACTAAAAGGATGGAGCCATGTCTTTTGTTCTGGGATTTAAAGGCATTTTGTATCATATCCTGAATATTAATGTTCTATGGCATTAATATTGCTAAACAGGATGGGTGTTGAGCGGTGTTGGCTAAATGGCTAAATCTGACATTTTTCTTGTTTTATAGTTTGGTAAAATCTCAAAAGCAACCATGCCCATTCTGAAGAAGCTCCCGGGAAGGTCCAAGACCTGCCCTGAGTTCCCCAGAATGAACGGTGAACTGATCCTGCCCCGGCTGGACCTGGACCTCAGGGACTTGAATGATCTCAATGGTCTGAAGGAGCTGAACGACCTGAAGGACCTCAACAAGAACTTAAACCCCTTTGAGGATGTGGACCTGTATGATGACGAGAGGAATGCAGGAGACACGGGCCTCATCATGGGGGAGGTCAGGGGTAACCTCCAGCTCAGGTCCTCCCGTGATGGAGAAGAGGAGGAAAACGAGGTGAATGCAGAGAGGCACGGGGCAGGGAATCCTAAAGGGAAGCCCCTCAGGGGGACCCTGGAGCGGATCTGTGGAGTGTCGCCCCTCAAAACCCTTGGAAAATTGGGGAAGGGGCTGCGCATATCGGGACGTAATGTATGGGGGAACAACTCTCCTCACTACAGCCCTGGAAACTCAAACAGTCTCCCACCAGAGAGGGAGAAAAGGAAAGGACTTCGCAGGAGCTCTGAAGGAATTATGACCCTGCTCCGGTGAGGAGGAGTTATGAATTATGAAGAATTTAGATTTTTGATATAAAGAGTAAAATGTGTTAAAGGAGCAGTATGTAGGAATTCCCTTTGAAAAATCACACTTCTTACTTTCAGGTGATTCTTCATGAATGAAAAAAAAACTTAATATTATATTCCATTTCTTCCTATAGATCCTGTAATTGTACACACTGGCCCTTTGAGTTCTTTAAAAGCTGTGGATGACATTCTTGTAGAGTGCCAAAAAAAGCTAAAGTCTTAAAAAGTTTGAGATCATTGATTATAATATACTATGCATACTATATTAACCGCAAGACCCAAATTAATTTTTAAGATTGGTGCTTCAGAAAACCCAAATCCAACCCTCATCTGATGAAGTGAAATGGTAACAAAAGCTTAGAATAAAAATTACAATAAATCATTCCTACTGACAAAAGCACATGTTCAGGTTTCATAATGAAAAAAACCCAACAAATTACTTTCCTTACATCAACAGCAATCAATAAAAGGCAAAGGGAGCCTTACGTAAAATGGCAAACAATGCAGTAATGTAATTACTTTGTAAGAGTGTCATGAATTATCCTCTTAGTCCCAGAGGAGAAGGTGAAAGACGGAAAACCCCACTGCTGCTCAGTGATAGAATAGCATATAGTGTGCTTATTTCCTGAGGAGTTATGTAATATGCTATAGCAGCTTGTTGATCTGCGGAACCTCTTTTGTTTTTCACTGACATGTTGAGTACTGGCTGTGCTTACTCAATGGGACTATTTTTAACTGAGGCAGTCATGCTCACAGTTTAACAGATGTGTGAATATGTGGAATTCCAAACATAGCTGCTACTAGGCCATACTGTAGAGTACAATACAAGTCTCATAACAGCCATCCCTGTTCATACATTCCTGTATATTATGCAAATCATGTGGCACGATTCTTTGTCTTTTTGAAAGTCATTAATGTTATGCATCGCTGCTGTGGATACTGTGCAGAATAACAGGTCGGCGTAAGGAGGAGCGCAGAGAAAGCCTGCCCTGCGGAAACCTGAGCACAGACAGCGACGCGGAGGCTTCCAGGCGGCCCTCCTTCCTCAGGATGGTCAGTCTGGGCAAGCTGAAGAGGGAGTCCATGTCAGACAAGGCATCCCAAGAGACTGAGGAGGAAACACAGGAGGAGGAGCCGGTGGTCAAAACCAGAGAGCCCCTCTCAGGTAACGATCACAGAAACATCAGGTGTAAAAGTCCTGATAAAAAGCATATCAGAAGTCTTTAGCATGGAATTTTCCATTAGAAATGTTCCATTAGAGAACTTGGTCTTTCTGGTCAAGCTTCAGCAGTACTTCCTCCCAATCCTAGACAACTCTCTGATGAGGCTGAGAGGTCCCCAGATCCCTGAGTCACTGGGTTCAATCACCAGCAGACTGTGAAATCAGGAAATGACCGCACTTCCTCCAACCCCAGGTTCCTCTAGATAGAGGTTCAACCAAGCTACTGTTCACACACTCCACAGGGAGCCTTGCTAGGAATAGAAGAGTGTGCAGAATGAGCAACAAATATCCCAGTTTGTCAGTCAGGCACACGCACAATAACCATAAAAACAGATACAGTCTTTCCCAGTTTGTAGGTTGCAAATAAACACAGCTGCCTTTGTCCCTTCTTGCTCCCCGCAGTACTGGAGATCCTGCAGCTGGTCAACCACAGGGACCTTCTCCTGGCCGACACACACATCCAGGAGTTGGAGCGAGAGTGTGAGCTGCTGTCTCTCCTTCCAGTCAACTCTACTCCCACTCTGACTCCTACCCTTTGTCCGAGCACCCCTCCTGGCATGAGCCCCTTATCATCTTTATCCCTAGATGAGGCCCTGAGCTCTAATGCAACGCTGGACTCAGGTCGGCGGAAGGCTAAGGATGTGGAGCTCCTATATGAGGCCCTGCAGAAGGAGATGTGGGATGTAGTGCGGGAGTCCCTACGCCAGCCCAGCGCTGGTCCCAACCTCGGGCTGGTGGTGCTGGTCATCCAACAGGAGGATCATGCTGATGCTGCCTGGGCGCTGAGAGAGGAGACCAAGCCAGAGCGAGAGAACCCCCAGATCCAGCCAAGCCAGCGTCCTCGGCGACTGAAGATGAAGTGGCGGCAGGCTGTGATGGAGGCTGCAGACTGGAGCCTACCACACCAGGTGGACACGCAGGCCGGCCAGCTGGCCTCATACCTCGAGCGCCTGAGGAGTCGGATGGTGGATGACCTGGATGCAGCAAGGAGAAACGCTGTATCCATTTACCCAGAGGAGTTTGCTGCCTTCCAGGTGTATGTAGAAAGTTACCATCGAGCCGTAGCCAAACGTCTCAGGACCATCACCAGCGGCCCGCTGCAGATCACAGACGTCTACTCTCTACTGGACTGGTTCTACAACATCTACAACAGGTAGGGTACCTTATTAGACAGTGAACTTCCCATGAAATAATGCAATAATGAGAAATCAAACTTGTATTGGACTGGTTTGGTAATAACTTCAAATTTTCTACCAGGGATGTCCTCGGAACCATCAGCACAACCACACCCATCAACTACACCCCACTGGAGCCCATTCTGCCACAAGACACAGTGGAAAGGCTGGAACAAGACTGCATCAGTATTGTCCGGGTAAGGAATATTCTCTTTGCACAGCTGTTCTTTACAAAATCTGTAGCAGACACGTTTAAATGTTAATGCTGTGATTTTCAGGAGAAGGTGACAATAGAGCTGATTCAGGTTCTGGATGACGAGGAGAGGCGATGGGCCCAGACTCTGCACATAGAGGAGTATCAGTCCCACCTAGCACGCTCAGTGATCCAGGTACATCACATCATTTACCCAGTAAAGATTTTAGCAAACGGTGCTTTCGCCAAAGTTCAACTGTTTTATTAAACATGTCTTTCACAATTTCAGAGGTTGAAGGTGGACTTGGACAGATCTACTTCTGTGAACCAATTTCTAGGAGCAAGAGTGGCTCGCTGTAGTCTCATTGGACTGGCTGACTTTCTCTACAAGTGAGTATATGGTGTCAGAGAGGCATAAAGCAAAAACACTAAAAAAGTGACAGAAATTGCACTCAATTCTTGTGAGTACAATCAAAAAACACTTGGTGCAAAGTAGTATACAACTATAACATAACTAAATCTGGTCTTTATTTGATATATTTTTAAAATCAGCTTGTATTAAATACATGGTATTTCTTATATAATGAAGAGATTTTCAGGTTCACTCTTACTTCTTACGTCTCTCCTAAATATGCTTTAATGTGGCCTTTCTACCTATATATTAAATAGTTGTGACATCACAACCAACAGAAGTCCTGACGTTTAAAGGCACAGTTACTGAATACCTGTAAGCTGAGTGCTTTTCTCCGTGGATTGAGCGTTTTGATACGTTCACAGTATTTAAAGTACCAAGAGTTCCTTTATAATTAAAAAAAAATCTAACTTTTACAAGAAAGACTGTTCATGTATAAATTGTATTAGCATTCAGCAGTTTTCTTAAAACCTCTCTGTGTCCAGTTTCCAGAGGAAGGTGGAGATGTTTCATGAGACTCAAGCAGAATTCGGAGACCGAGGGGATGGATATGTTTCCAGGACCATAGCTCTGGTCAACTGCTGCCCTCCTCTCAGGTACAAACATGTTCATTCATTATTCAACTGAAAATCTTGATGATGGAAAAATACTGACTTATTGCATTCTATTTGTAACATCTACACTCTGGAAACAGTAACATCCTTTGTTTGTTAAACGTGTGTTTTCTCTGAAGATCAGTAGAGGTATAATTGCTTCCACATACCTAGCTGCACATGAGTCAAGGCCAGTGATTTTCCCATGCTGTCAGAATGACTAGAGATAACGTATCTGTTGATGACCTCAATGGTGTATAAACTGGGCATATCCTCTACAATGATTAAATATTGTTGCATATCTCTGTTCTGGGAGCTCCTCTCCCACAAACTATTTGGGTTGTGTTATATTTTGTGCACTGTAGGAATAAAGAAATCCTTTTTGACTTTTTGATCTTTCACCCACACTTGATATTTTCTAGTGATTTGCTGAAAGTCAAGCTTCATGTGTCCTGTGTGTCCTGTAGATCCTTAGTGGAGCGCTGCAGGCAGTGTGACCCACAGGGCAGCGAGGAGTCTGCACAGAGAGCCAACTCCTCCCTGGACAGGATCATCAACCAGTCAGTGAGGGTCCTGACTGACAGGCTGTTTGAGCACATCAGGGTGAGTAAGTCATGAGCAAGTCTCATCGCAGACTGTCACCATAACCAGGATGTATGACTACTGAAAAAAAGTCAGTAACTTAATTTCCTGGAAACACAAACACATCATCTAATTCTATTACCAGTAAATGCTGTAAGAGCTGAGAAATTTCGAAAAAGGCATTGTCAATTAAAAGAAAAAAATTTCCATTCAAAATTACTCTTAAGTACAAGTAAAGAAGCGTTATCACTTAAATCAACTTGACTTAAAATCACCCATTGTGAAGGCTAATGACCTCTGCCAGCATCTTAATGTTACATATTTTCCGTAGCACCCTATCCTTATATTTGCCTACATAATACTGTATAGCTGCATACTCCACACTTCAAGTACCGAAGTATGGAAATACTCAAGAAAAGAACAATTACCTTAACATCATACTCAAAGAAACAATCTTTAAGATTTTGATTTCAAGAAATGTCTGGTAAGTCACTAAATATCACCAAATGAGGTAATACAACTGGTGATTGGGCCTGTGACCCACTGACAAAAGCCCTTGAATTTGCGGTATTGCAAACTGGGTCTGTGGCGACAACACAGTAAGTGACCTTTTTCCGTCACCCAGCAGTGGTTGGTCTGCCAGACAGGGAAGGCAGAGTGAATGCAACAGATTTGCTCTTAAACAAACCTGTTCATGAAGTGAAGCACTGTGTTTTGTGGTCAAATCCAAGGAAAAGGAAACAAACTGCCAACTGTCAGACTGTTTGGATTTCTAGGAAGTAAGATTTAAAAAAATCACACACACATGCAGTTCCCACTTATCACGATAGGTGCCGCCAAAGAGAACAAAAAGAAGATCTTCAAGATTGTAACTTTAAGTACGGTACCAAAGTACATATATTTGTTTGCGTACTCTGTTAATCAGAACTTTATCTGTTGTTGTTGCAGCCTTTCTTTGACAAACTGATCAAGAGAAAATGGCTAAACAACACAGAGGCCTTTGAGGCCATTGAAGCCAGCATCAAACAACACTTCAAGAAGTTCAGAAGGATGGACCCTCCACCTTATCAGGTAACACAAGGTGGTCTTTCACATGTTCAAGTACTCCTCAGCATGTAAATGTTATATGTTACTCATGAATGTATGTTTTGAATGACTGTCAGACCCTGGTGGGAGAGGTGCACCGGCGGGTCCTGGTGGAGTACGTTCGAGCCATCATGCGGGGACGGGTCATCTGCACATCCTCCAAGATGAGAAAGAGGATGGCTTTCCGCCTGCAAGATGAGGCCAAACAGCTGAAAGGACTCTTTAGGGATCTGGTAAGACTGTGCTTCAACCAACACATTTATTTTAAACAAATCAGAAAATGTAATTGAAGTCTGATCAATCCTGTAATGAACATATGTTAGTGTGGCAGTACAGTACAGTTAGACCCTCTAGAAGGAAAATTAAACTCCATGCATACATAGCTTTTTTTATGGCAGAGCTAATCATTGCTCTCCAGGAGACCCTGAGCATTATAAATAATTCTAATATGCTGATTCTTAAAAACACGGAGCAGAGCTGGCACAAGGAATGCCGAGTCTGGAGGCTGGGAATGGAGCATGACCCTCAAACTTCCTAGGTCAGGAATAACTCAGACAGTGTTGATACAGGAGTGAGCTCTGAAAAATGGCTGCCGTCAGTGAGATGGAGATGGATGGACCGGGCTTACGTTAGCACTTGCCAGAGGAGGGAAGAGGGTGTAAAACCGCTAGGCCTGACTGCGTGGCATTTGCCCCCTTTCTGTGTGCAAGTTCAAACAAGTGTCCGTCACCTCGGCTGACAACAGGAAGCTGCTGTGTTCAGAAGGAACTTCCTGTTCCTGTCAGCTGGCCGGCTTTGATGTGGCTCTGGGATGGCCTTGATGGCCTTTTTCGCTGAGAAGCGGGATGAAGTGTCTGTGGAAACTGGGAACTTTGAAAGGGGGGTGGGGGGTAGTTTTTTAATGGCTGTCTAAAAAAGACATCGTTATTTTTAGTGGATGCCAAGCCAAAAAACTCTTCATGCTTTTTTTTTCTCCTGAGTGTTTGAAGGAAAAACACGACCTAAAAAAACAGAGGTGGAGTTTTGTTATTCACTGAGTAAATCACCTAAATGTTGGCCTCTGGACCTTAAAAGTATTAATCATTGTTTCCTTTGAAGGTTTGATTGTTCACAGCTCAGCAGGCCTCATCTTGAAAACACATTTAATCAGAAGAAGTCACTTGGGTGAAAAGCAAACAACAAATGCACTTAACTTTTGCTGAACAAATTTCCAAATTGGTGCAATTTGTAATTATTGGGACAGAAAAAGGGGCAGTATTTCACCTTGTGCAAGTAATGATTTGCAGCAATGACAGTGCATACAGTAGGATGGATTATATGCAGAAGTTGAAAATGTCCCTGTTGTGGGACTAATAAGGAAATATCTTAATCTTAAATTTAATAATCCCGAGACCTACACCACTATACAGA
>CAFUXE010000760.1:254170-265150 GCA_903364295.1 Serranus cabrilla | reverse complement strand
TGCTCCTAGTCTTGCCTGTATTCTGTGATTCCTCTCAGCCTGTTGTTGGTCTCCATCTAATAATCTATACAAGAAAGGATCTAAACATTCCAGGGACTTCACCATTGCAACAGTCTCTTATATTATGAATCTTAGTCCATGAGTGTTTTCATTGTAAACCAAAGCTAATAGAGACAAGCTGTGCTGGCTTTGACTATTTCTTCGTCCTCTCTGAGGCTGGACGCTACAGTGACATACTCTCACTTCTCAACACAAGGAATAGATGTCTAAACTGTTGCTTCTTTACATTCTCCGATAATGTTAATTAATTTTACAGTGTTTTCAACAACAAAAAAATGTGGCTTTATGTCAGGTATTAGACAAAAGCCAATATCTGTTGTTGCATGAAAATTCAATTGTTGCTTTCTATCTTCTCTATGCTCCAGGAATCAAGTTCATCCTGGTTGGACAGCATCATCTGCCACCTAGCTGACATCATTCTCCTGGAGGACACTCCCTCCATCCAGATGGAGGTTGCTGTGCTGGTGAAAGAGTTTCCAGATATTCGGTGAGGGCTTTAATAAATTAAGAGTGTTGGAACATTTCTATTGCAACCAGGAAGTGTCTTTAAAAACAGATATTCTCTCTACTGTACCCCCAAAGGTCCCATTTTATTTTATGCTTATTGCTACACATTCAAAGTGTTGTTTTTGGCCATTAGCCAGAGAAAGGAAAAAGTAAGACTATGTGTGTTTTTTTTTGGGTCACAATGGATCAAAACAAGGAAAAGGAGCGCGGAAACATATCTACATTAACTTTGCTATTTTTGGAGAGGAAAGCGGGTCTGTTTTGAGAATGGATGAGGCTGAAAGGCCTCGGGGGGGCGGGGAGGGGGGTCCCAGCCGCAAAGAATGTTTGTGCACAGATTAAGACTCAGGTGACGGTTGGCAACCTACGACCGCGTGTGACGCATAACCCTCTGCGGAGCAGACAGGAAGCTGCTGCCGAGTACTTCCTGTTCCTGCCACCCTGCAGGAGACAGACTGGTGCCACACTTGGAATCAAAGAGAGAGAGGTGTGGAAGAGGAGAGCAAAACATAGTAGTTCAGACCCAGAGACATGCTAACTCACTGCTTGGCTCACCCCCTTTGTTTACTGTGTGGCATCCCCTGCTGGTATTTTAGGAGATCAAAGGCTGCCGGCCTTTCTTAGGTTTACTGGGTGCTTCATTTAACTTCAGCAGAGTTCATTCATGCACACGTGACTGTGCCTACACATGGGCATACAAACACAGACCTCTCCTCCTTACTCAAGCAGATACTTTAGATCTGTTCTCAGCAATGAATACTAATCTGCCCCTTTTAGAGTGGTAGGGGTGGGGGTGAGCAGGTCAGCAGTAAAGGTCACATAGAAATGGTGCATCTGAAAGCTGGACTGGCAGCACTGTCTGTCTAGTTGTTTTAGTTCTAAATCTGCAATAAATATTTTTTACCTAATTAATTATTAACCAATTAGAGTAATTTATGAGTGTGTAGAAGGGCTTACAACACTATGATGGAAGTATGTAAAGACCATTCACATGCAATATTATGTATTAAATTTAACAATTTTTGACAACTTTAAAATGATCCAAACTCATTTGGAGCACATTAAGACACAAAGACCTTGAGGAATACCGTAGAAAAATCCATGCTGTGATTTTATATCAAAACTTTTGACATTCTGGAGACCCCTTTTCACAAGTAGATTACAAAAACTTTGGAGAAATATTCACCACTTTCCCAACAAGATATGACATGGTTGGTACTATTTGATTCCTTTGGTCTCCATATGATGCAGATTTCTTTCGAGTGTAGAGTAAATTGTCTCTATAGCCTCTATAAAAGAAAAAAAACTGAGGTCTGGTGGAAGCTGTTCCAAGCTGTTGTTAATTTTGGCTTACATCCAGTATAAAAAGTGTTGGTAATTGTTTAGTAATGAATAACAGCAACAAAAATGAAACCCTTATTATACGTACCAAATTCGAAAGTGGCACCAAATGTTCTTTTACTTCCCAGAAACAGATACTGTGACTCACAGAGATGTGACTATTATTCAAAGTCATGACTGCCTTTGACGACACCAAACAGACCCAATATCAATTAACACTCGTCTACCCCCCTTCCTCCCTGTATCCTTCCTCCCGACAGGAAGAAGCATGTCTCCACCCTGCTGAATGTTAGAGGGATGATGCGTCAGGCAGAGCGCCAAGAGATCCTCAACATCGTTAAAGACTTTGAATGCAGCAATGCCCTCATGTGCAGGGACCACGCCCTATTTTCCGACATCCCCATCACCTCAGAGGTGCACTGCATCAGTCTGGGTATCCTCCGCCTCGCCATGACCATCTCCAACTGGTTCTCAGAGCACCGCCCCCGACGAAACCGCAGGATAAGCGGCAGAAATGCAGCACCTCAACCTGCTGAAAACATGACTATGGAGGAAACAAATAAACTTCACAGAGAAGACTAGCTATTAGTGTTTGTGTTAGCAGAGCAGTCATAGACGAACTGTGAAGATAGTGATGAGATGTACATGCACCTTGACCAGAAACTGATTGTACCAAATATTGTTACCAGAAACTTGACCTCAGGTACTGCTCGTACTGTACACGCTCACTGACTTACTGACATTTTCTCCATCGCCACATGGAAATGTGAAACAGACTTTACATCATAATAATCGCCATGATTTCTAGTATTTTATGTGTTATGATCAACAAGGGGAACCAGACATATCCAGTAGTTGAATGGATAACAGAAGGCTTTATTGTAATTTGCAAATATGATGACGAGATAATAGGCCTATAGCCAGGTGAGTGAAGCAGGGGTGAAAAAGGGTGATGAAGGTCGATGAATGGTGAGGCAAGACAGAGTTTGGTTTGTAGTGAGCGTGGCAGGCAGGAAAGCAAAGGATCTAAGGCACAGGAGATAAAAGTTAGCAACAACACTGAAAACAGGCATAAGAGAAATCTAGAATGCAGAACTGTGGTCTCAGACCCAAACGCCCTCCGACCAACTACTATCTAAAGTACAATAGCAACAGAACTGGAACTGGCCCTCATGGACCTGCACATTAAAAATGGTAAAAGATCAACGAAAGGGCAACATAAAAATATATTTGCCTGTAATATTACATACTATCATATAGTAAAACCTGTTCTGCATTTAGATACGTTTCAAAGTATAAAGAGCAGTAAAATAAAATGTATAATGGCGTCTGTTAGCTAATGCACCACTTTACCTTCGCTGTTTATTTTTGCTAAGCATTAAATTATATGTACACCTGCCAAATTAACATCAATTTTGCATGGTCAGCCAATTCGATTTTGCAACTAGAACAATTTGAGGTCATAAGTTAACTGATAACTAACTGATAGACTGCAGAGCCAATTAGTGAGATAAGTCATGAGTCTGAGAACAGGTGAGACCCATCACAGGTAATCAGGAGCCAGAGGAGGGAGAGCAGTGCCACGCCCACAATACAGGCACAAGAAAGAGACAGCAGACACAAGGGGAGAAGAAAACACCAGAAACACAGACTGTAGAGCTGTGCCCATAAAATTATGTTGATCTACACATCTACAGAAGTATTCAAGTGGTAAGAAATATCCTCAAAATCTAACTTCCTCAGTCCTTTTTAGCCTTGTATCCCCCTTTATCATTGTAGAAACAACTTCTAGCAGATGCAAAGTAATATGATTTGAGATGTTTTGCTGTTAAAAGGGCGGGTCCATTATTATTATTATATATTTTTTTTTAGGTTTTTATATCAATCTGTAACTTCCCAGTAGTGTTCCTTAGGTTTCAAATCTAAATATTGACATTTTGATTAAAGTATGTATGTTTTAGCATCAAAATGCTATTTTCCTAAGCCCTTCTGAAAATGATATCACACTTGACCTGCTACATATATATCCTTATTCATAGCCATTGAGTGCTACCGACGGCGGTCGGTACGTTTCTTCTTTGGAGAAGTATGGAAGCTTAGCATTGTACTGCTGTGGACACCACGTTATTTCAGATCAAAAGTCACACAATATCTTATCAGCAGCAGTGGACCAATAGCTCCTGTGTTCTGCAAGGTAAAATTGCAGTTTTTGTCAGGGCCCTATGTTTCTTCTTTACTACCAGACTCCATTGACAAAAACACCAATTTTACCTCGCAGAACACAGGAGTGGCTGGTCTAATCTTACTGCTACCTTGTTTGGTTAGTTCAACTGTGTTATTGTGTGACTATTGGATCCAAAATAATGTGATGTCCACAGCAGCAGATTCTGTGCTGTTTCCTAACGTTTGATTCAGCTGGTGCTAGCGTTTACAGTCTACTGTAGTAACCTCCATCACTGCTTTTTGCTAAGGCTGAGTGTGCATTTACATTTAAAAAACCTGAAAGAGAAAGTCAGCCCTTAACATGTATTTACCCAAAACTATATATACCCATTCTTTGGTATATGGACCACATGTATGTGAGGATATAGTGTATGGAAATGGAAATGTGTTGAACTCTTGACTGTGAAAGAAATGGATCTGTTGCTGGAAACATAATAAAAACCCATTGACTGGGTCTTCGAAACTGATTCAGTAGCTGTGTCATGTTCAGCGTTTGTCTGTGTACTGTGGCAGTTATTTTAACTGTCAACTCTTAGAATGGATATGTTATTGTACAATTACTTGTCTTCTAATTTTAAATGCTGCGGCCCTGAACATGGGAGGTTCAGACACTAAGTCTACACTTATGTTAAACAATACATTACACTTTGACAAACGGACGAGGGCCTGCGGGTCTGACGCAGAACTACATGTACACACATACTTCATGCCTTCATTGTTTACATTAAGGATATGGCAGCTTTGTTCAGTAAACTGGGATCTTGAAACATGGGGCTCCACAGCGGCTACTACATGACGCTCTAAAGCCAGAGGGTCGTACACCCCGAGGCCAACAACGGGATGTTTTTTGATAAACAAAGATTTCCTGTTGTCCACCAAGGTGCCAACGGATGCTTTTATTGGAGCCAAGTTTACGTTATGCACTAGGAGGGAACTTCCCCTCTGCTGCTCAGAGTGGAGGTGAAGCAGCCACAGAGCTTTTTCATGTCTGAGCTGCTCGTTGGCTTCTCAAAACAAAATCTGGCAGCCTCAACAGGGGTCATTCTGCACTGCGACCTCTGCAAGTCAGTATAGGTCTATATATGAATCTGAATGACTACATGACTGCAACAAAATGTAGAAATAACTACTAAAGTCAGTTGTTAGGTTAGCTAACAGCTGGTGGTTGCACACACTTTTTTTTAGATGTATCTAAAAATCCTTCTAATGTCTGGTCTGGTATTTGGTCATTGTCACCACCAGTTGTGAGGTCAGTGTGGTAAAGTTTGGGCACAGGTCATCCAGGGGACATTATGGACCTCAGCTGATCTTGGTGATTCAATAGGTCTATATTTGAAGTTTAACTTTTTGTACTAATGGCTGGTGAATCGGAAGTTTTATTTAAATCACAGCTACAACAAGATCATTCTGTTCAAGGGTGCAATGTATATGCTGTTGGAGTGTCTTGCAAGTTACATACTGGGTTACACATGATGCATTATAATCACAATAGAGATGCAGTATAATGATGTAAAAATTTCAATTTCAACTTTATCTTCTTTGACTGCATTATAATGTTTTATTTTCATTGGTTTTGGGCATAAGTACATATGCCTGCCAAATATCAGGTATGCCATGATAAGATTAAAAATGATAGTCTCTGCTGACAGTATGTCATAGTCAGCTGCTCAGAGATGAGGTAAAGGTGTGATATGTTACTTTGTTGGTTGCTTTGTAAACGCACAGCATTCATAGTTACAACCCCCTCCACCTCAGGTTAAATAACCAGAGAGAGAGAGAGAGAGGGAGCAGTGGTGGTCGAGCGAGCTAGACAGTAGACGAAGAGAGGGATCAGGGCAAGCAAGATCAAAGCTGTGAATCAGAGGAATAAAACCACATTTTCTGATCGGCAGCTACCTTTGAAAGCAAAAAATAAACATGAATTCATCCCTACAGGATGATGTTGTATTATTGGATTTCATGTAAATGCAGAACTTCATTCTGTCACTGTATGTGTCAGTCCAACAGTCATAGCAGCACCATTGTGCATTGGTATCGGACGCCATGGGGCTTTATTGCATTCACACGCCAAATGTCTCTGACTGTCACTCTTGCAACATGATTAGTCATGCAGAAACTTCCTCTTGTTGATGTGTTTTGATTTATGGCTAAATATAACCAGTGTGCATGCTTGTGAATGCAAGGAAAAGTTTCAGACATCCTTAAATATTTCCCCGACCTGTTTACCTGTGACCGATAATAGATCTCATATATCTCTGACCTTGGACTGCACCTTGCACTTGTTTTTATTTTGAATAAGTTCCACGAATTAGTGGGACAGAGCAGGAAGAACGTTAAGTGAAGTTGGCATCAAGTGAATGTTAAGTTTGGCAGTGTGGCTTCTGAGTCATTTGTATATCAGAGTATTATCAGACATCCTTTCTTATAGTAGACTGAAGGCGGATGTTGGATCGCTGTTTTCCAGGTATCCCAGGCAGGGATTACCATCTTTGACTGAGGAGGCCAGGTAGGAATGAGGGCCAAGCTCTTGGAGGTTTCCCTCGATCAAGCTGTTGAAGGTGGAAAGGTCTGCAGTATCACAATGCAATCCCTGGGAAGCAGTCCCCTGCTTCCTCTCATTAACACAGCTCTGCAATGGAAAATCCATCTGGCTATATTCGCTGTTTGTTTTCGGAAGCAAGCCGTGCCCTGTCTTTGTTCACACTGTCATGCACTTTTTATGTTCCACTCTTTTCTGTTTGTTTACTTCTCATGCAGTGCTCCATATATATAAAAGTGTTCAATTAAGAGACTGTTGTGGCTGACAGGGGCACTCGTCTCAGGTCAGTTCTGGGTTTGTTTAGTCTAGAAGAGTTTGCACCAATGTTTTTTTTCCCCCTCTTTCTTCAGTCAATACATCAATGCCCATAACTCTGGCTTTGGGATTTACATTCCAGCTCAATAAAATGTTGGACTGATATTAACCATTTGCATCTGATATCAGCCAGTTAGCACTTTCAATAGATAGAGAGTATTAGTGCCAATTAATAAAAAAAACAATAAAACAGGTTCACCTTCATTCATGCTTCCACAATTCCAGTGGCTGTGCATGTTTTAAATATCCATTAAGATTTAAGATTGATTTCTAAATCTTTGAAAGCCAAGATCCATTTTGAGTATAATTTTGCAGTAGATATCTGCCTCTTTACACTGAACAGTCCGTTACTTATTCAACTCACTTGCAGATCCAGTTTCCCTGCTGATGCACATAAGCATACTGAAACAATGTAGGAACCGAAGCTTTTTTTTTTTTTTTTTTACAATTCTCATATTTGCTTATTGATTGTCTGCTGGGTTTGACTGTCGCTCACATTTCAGAACATCCATAAGGCATCAGCATGTTACTCCACTACATTTAGCTGTCAGCTGTAGTTATCAGAGACCTTCTAGGCCAAGGAAAACCTTTGATAAGTACCAGTTGTACTGTTTTTCAGACAAGATTGTTTTGTTGTGAGTAGCAGAGTGTTGAAGATATCGGCTGTAGAGATGTCTGCCTTTTTGCTTTAAACACAACAGGGCTTAGTGCCAAACAGGTCCATTATATCTGAAAGAAGGAAAGACTCAGCAACTCACACCAAAACAATCTAGACTGATAAATAGCACTACAGGTAAGAGGGGGAAAAAAATATTTTTGATTTTGAGGTGAGCCGCCACATTAACATCAATGTGCTTCAGTAAAGGTATTGCATATTCTTATAAACTAAACCACACAGCAATAGGCTTTATTAATAAACCCTACCTTGACAATATTGAACTGCTGCCTGCATAAAAACATCAATGGCAAAATAATGCAATAATATTAATAAATATAGAATGTATATAACATTATGAGAAGGGCCATTCGCTGTAATGTGAACTTTTACTCTTAATACTAGTACTTTTGGTACATTTTTGTGCTGCTACTTTTGTACTATCATTCTGCCCCCAATTATTGAGATTCTGGGTTTTTGGGGCAGTGGATTTTAGGGGGAGGTAGCAGGTCAACAATAAATGCCACATAGAAGTGCTGTAGTAGTCATGAGTATCTAACTACTCAATTACGTTCCCTGATATGCATAAGCTGGCCAGGGGATTCCACAGATCTTCTCTATAGCCTTAAAATTGAGCCGGAATAATAATGGGTAAAGTTGTTGAAGGCAGGACCTGTAGAATAGTATGTGACTTTTACTAAAGTAAAGGATCCAAATACTTCTTCCACCACTGGTTGCAAGGGATTGTATAGTGTATTTTGTCAAAAGTGGTCAAACTTTAAAATTCCTTAAAACGCCTAGAAATGCTTAAAATGTCCCAATTTCAGTGTGTTGATACATATTAGAGCATGATACATACATAAATGACAGAAAAACACCATGTTGAAAAATGGCCAAATTTTCAAAAAGTCATACTATAGCATGTCGTTTTTTTTGGGCCAAAACATAAAATGTTTCCAAAATGCACCAAATTCGCAGGATAGCTTTATTAGAGTCTGTTGATGCGTGTCAGGGTGAAACTTTTTGAAAAAGGACAGAAAAACACCATAGAAACCAATTTCTGCTTAGAAGTTAGACAGTTGATAAAAATTTTGGAAAGTGCCTGGCAGCAAAGAAAAAAGAAGATGCAATTTGTGGTTGGCAGGCTGACAGTTTAAAAATAGTTTGACACTTTGGGAAATATGCCTATCGCTACAGCCAGGAGACAGAAGATTATTTTCTGAATCAATTGAAATAATTTCTCCAACCTCTGCTTTTAAATGTTCTGATGTGTTTTTAACATCATTTTTTTGGACAACGGAGCAGCTATTAACTTAAAGGCCACAGTTATATAAGTGCTATTGAATAGGTATATATTTGTCAAATGACAAACCGTTTTTAGTATACCTTATTTTTCACATGTTAATCAATCACACAGATCAGTGATGACCAGGTGTTCCTGGTCAGAGTACCGGTAAGTCTAATATTTACATTTTAGGGATGTTTATGTTTTAATTACGGAGAACGCAATCCTTCCATGCATTTTGGAATTAACCTGCGTAAAGATTTTAAAAGAGGATATTGAATCACGTTTTCACAGTGAGTGTCTGGGGTTCATCAGTGTAACATATCTTGGGTGTGGCCCTGTCAGCCAACAGGCCATGTCATTCATATGTGGTTATGCAATCATATATAAATGACCTGTGCTGACATGACCCTTCAGGGCACGATTCAATAGAGAACCTCCTGTCCTCTCCCATGTCCAGTTTACACTGTCTGTCAGGATGGCTGCCCACTTGAACCAAACAATGGTGCACTTCGTCACTCCTGATGGGATATCCTGATTTATGTTATCTGAGTGTATCCATCAAGTGGATCTTTATTTAGCGATGAGGAGGTGCAAGGCCGTGCCTGCCGGTGCCTACTCAACTCCAGATCAGACCGAACAGACACGCCAACCTGTTTGTTTCGTTATCAACAGTCACATTGAATCATCGTTCTCAGGCCTTGGCCTCAGACGGAGCGGAGGAAGTTCACCTTTGTTTAAAGCAGGGACTGCAATCTAAAATAAACTTCTAGTATCCTAATCTTTCTTAAAATGCATCAGCAAAACAATTTTTCCCCTTTAAATGTTGATATGTTTGGTCTGTGCTAAAAGTCATCCTGGGTGGATACACTGATATAAATATTTTGCTCAGGTCTAAACGCTGGCCTGATGCCACTTACACTGTAAACATCCCAACCTGTGGACTTATTTGTTTTCCTTTGTTTAAACTATTTTGACGTGTATATAATAGTGAGAAAAAAACAGGGGGAGGCTTTGTTGGTCCTGAATGTCTGTATTTATACGAGCACATCCCCTGGCCTCAGAGACCTGGACTCATTACAGCAAAACGCTCAGCATCCATGTCAATCAAACAATGATACAGCACTAAATAAGCCAATGGTGACGATCAGAAAAGGAGCAAACCAAGAGAATTACCATCCATCAGTCAGTCAGTTAAAAAAGATTTTTCTTTTCAAAGTTAGTGGCTATTATAAAAAACATCATCTTGAAAAATGATGAAACGTACAGTATGATGATATGGAAATACATTATACTTTATAACTAATTATAGTTAATATTAATATTGAATCAATTTTATGTTTAGAGGCAAAATAACGGCAATAAATATTAGGTTGTCACATGTCACAAGGACAATAGTGAGCAGCCGTTCAGATTTCACATATTTGTTATTCAAATACGTAGAGAGCTGAAGTTAAAGGGGCGGCTCACCTCAAAATCCAAAACAATTTTTCCCCTCTTACCTGTTGTGCTATTTATCAGTCTAGATTGTTTTGGTGTGAGTTGCTGAGTCTTTCCTTCTTTCAGATATAATGGACCTGTATGGCACTTAGCCCTGTTGTGTTTAAAGCAAAAAGGCAGACATCTCTACAGCTGCAAGTGCAACTCACAGCAAAACAATCTTGTCTGAAAAACAGTACAACTGGTGCTTATCAAAGGTTTTCCTTGGCCTGACAGGAAACTGATAACTACAGCTGAAGCTAGATGTAGTGGAGTAACGGGTATAATTGCCTTTAGAATATAGAGGAGTAGAAGTGGAAAGTTACATAAAAATACTAAAGAACTCCCCTAGTGTACCTAAGTAAATGTACTTTCCACCACTGCTTGCAGCTCTGCTAACAAGTTGCAGATATTGAAACTTGATTGAGACACTCAACAGTGAGCAGTGAGTCCAATAGATTTTTCACTCAACAAACACAATTTAAAAAACTCTTGTTGATGCTTTATGGATGTTCTGAAATGTGAGCGACAGTCAAACCCAGCAGACAATCAATAAGCAAACATGAGAATTGTAAA
>CAFUXE010000760.1:221190-245434 GCA_903364295.1 Serranus cabrilla | reverse complement strand
GCATGCATGTGTGTGTCTGCGTGTATTCCCCAGAAATCGGATGGGTGGGACGAGAGCACAGAAGGCCAAAATAAATGTATAGAGAATATCTGGGTTGTTCGTATGAAGCGAGGGGATTACTGCGTAAAATGATGTGCAGTCCATTGCTGCGCAGCCTACAAAGCGCCCAACCCCAGAGCCAGTGGGTGTCAGACAGCGCCATACATTCAGTACAGTGGAGAACAGTAGCGGCCTCTAATAAAGATACAAGCAAAGGGGATTTAATCATGTGAGACTGAGAGAATATAACACCGTCTGCATATGTATTGATCATCTATCTATCTATACATCTATATTTATATGTATATATACACTCCTTATTGTAACCTACATCAAAATGGTGACATGACTGATTGGCGTTGCATTATGGCATTTCTCTGCCTCGAACACTTCTGGCAAGACTCCCCCCATCTGTTTGTTAGCAGAGCTTTCAGCACAGAGGGATGGTTAAGCCNNNTGTGTGTGTGTGTGTGTGTAAATATGTGAACTGGATGTGCCTAACCGAGTGAGTTTACGCGTTGCATGATTGATTATGAATGCAGAGCCAGTTCCTGCCATTAAAATGGGGCTGTCGTCACTCCACAATTAAGAGATGATGACAGATGAGTGAATTGACCGGGTGAGATGTTGTGTTGCCATGTTGGCACAGGTGAGGCAGCCTTACAGTTGGTGGATTAATGTACTCGCTGTGTGTGCCTCCAGTGGTGTTGGTTGTCAGTGTGTAGATTAGTAGGGAGAGGGTCCAAATTGGCTCTAGGTGGGGCATGGGAACAGGAATGGAAGCATGGGAAGGAGGGAGTGTCCTAAGGTGGGGCTTAGGGCTGCGTGGTTGTGTTTGTGTGAAGCTGAGAGCAAGATGACATGCTGGGGGGATGGAAGTGTGATGCCTCAGGGCCTGAGACTGGCCAGGGACCACTGTGCCGGCATCTGCTCCCTTTTTTTACTCTTTCCTCCTATTTTCCTCTCTCCACCCTTTCATCTTTGTCTCCTTCTTTTCCTCCTTTTTACATCTGATATCTGCTTCTCTGCCTGTCTCTGTCTTCCCTCTTCTGTATCTTTGTCACATGACAAAAAGCTGCTTCATACTGTAATACATCCAGCTTTGTTCGTGTACATGCACATTGTTGTCCTCCCTTCTTCTTCTGCTCTGCTTCCTGGCTGGAAATTATCTGTGACTCAAGCTTTGGATGCTCTGAAGCGTTGTGGTCCAGAATCAAGGTGGTAACATGCAGCAGCAGCAGCAGCAGCAGCAGCACGGCTAAATGTTTACAGGGCTGTGGACGCTTCAGGGCTACCTCGAAATGCACTGAAATGATTACCTTTATATGTCTTATTGCATGAAGACATCTTCCAGCTTTCAGTGGACCTCTATAGAAGTTGCACACAAAATGGAAACAATATGTTCAAGCGTGCTGGACAACAGCTGTTTACCCAGATGAGGGGCATATTCACATGTGGCTCAGCTCAGCTTCTTTCCTTTTTTGTCTTCATGAGTCTTTCTCAATCAATCAGTAGATTATATACAGGACTAAACTCTAGGACTGTCCTCAACACTTATTTTGTGTTTGGAAATGGCACATGGCAAATTTATTTGAGAGCATGATTGCATGCAAAGTCAATGCAAAGATGCAAGTAGATGCAAAATTGGCCAATGCCAATTACCCTGAAATCTCAACGCTATGAATATCTGGTATTGGTACGAGTTTAACAATCACAGAGAGCATATCCGTCTAGTTTAGTTTGATTCAAGCTTCATTAAGAAAACAACCATTTTAAAAGTTGTTTTAAATGTTGTTTCAGACAGACTTGACAAACATGAATTCCGGCTTGTTATAAATCGGCATCAAATTGTAGTTATTTCAGCACATTTTATATCTATTTAGTACAACACAATTTAAGCTAAATCCATTTGCATACATACCGCTCTAGATCGCTGAATCCAGACACAGTTCCAGGATATGGTGATGAAATTGAGCTGCGTGGACCTCCAGAGGATAATATTAATCCAGGACAGCGTTTGGTTTCTTGATCTATCTGGGAATTAAACTACATGTGCCAAGCAGATGGTGTAGTGTAGATGAACACTTGTCAACTAACTGATCAGTTAATTTAATTGACAGATCTGTAAAACTGAGTTTCCCCAGAAAGAATCCTGACTTAAATATTGTTTTTACCAGAGAGTGTCTTGAAATAATTGGAAAATCTATTGCATTGAACTCTACCTTTTAAAAGTGGTAGCCAGGCTGGCAACAAAGCATCAGCGTTTGGTTGTCAGAACTATATTTTAAGTAATTAAGATATACATGTCAGCTATATAATGAATTAATATCAATTTAATCTTTTTGCACATTCATATGTGATGTTAACTGGTAGTCAAACTTCACAATCAAATAACACTTTGCTTCACCAGTGTCTCTAAAACAGACAAGAGTTTTTATTATTTTGGGGTGCCTGTTTTGCTGTTTACAGTCCCTATTTTTTTTTTTAATCTTAAAAAGTGGTTGAAGAATTGGTTGCCAATTTCTCAAAATGGTTGCCAGTGGAAACCTGGCAGCTGTTACTGTAGAGCCCTGATATATAAAGCATTTTATCTGTGCAATGTATGTCACTAAACTGTGAAATTAATTGCCGCTCAATGACTTCCACAAAAACAGCAGATACTCAACCTGAGCAGTGACAGTGTGACAGTGAGTTCCCTGAACCTTTGCCTTAAAACAGTTTGTTACAGCTGCCTATATATTGTCTTTATTCTCTTCAGTGAACAGAGAGAACACAGATCTTAGCTTCTGGAGAACATCAGTGCTCCTTGACCACATGCAGTCCTGGAGGTGCTTTGTCACGCTGCTCAATGTGATATTGATGTTGGCACAGTGATTGACCACCCCTATGACACCCCCTGCTCACCCGTCATTGTCTTTTCTTCCAGCATGTGTCGCTGGGGGCCAGCCGCTCAGACAAGGCCACCAGCCAGTCCAGCCGCTCACTGGGCGCCCGGTGCAGGAACTCCATTGCCTCCTGCTCCGACGAGCAGCCGCACATCGGCAACTACCGTCTGCTCAAGACTATCGGCAAGGGAAACTTTGCCAAGGTCAAGCTGGCCCGCCACATCCTGACGGGCAGGGAGGTGAGACATGGGGCAGAAGAGGTCCATGGTGGGAGATGGGAAGAAGGAGATGGATGTGTTGATGATAGATGATGCTTGCAGATTGAGGAAAGTCAACAGTTTGTTGATGCTGCTGATACCTTTATTATATTATTTGGTTGACTATTTAAGGAGACACGTTCTGAAAAACCTACTTTTTCACTGCTCAAAAATGTGTGTATCAGGAGCAGCATGGAACAACATGAACATTTCATGATAATAATTATGTTGATAATTGTGGAGTACCTACCAACCTGCAAACTGTAAAATGAGACGACCTGGTCAGGTTTTGTGGTCTGCCTTAGTCAGAAGACATGTGATTCAGATTTCACTCTCCTTTCTATGTCACATAATTTTGTGCAAAAGTACATCATATTCTTCTGACAACCCAATCAGAGCAGGCTGGGCTTTTACAGGAGATGATCTTAAAGAGACAGGCACTAAAACGGGGCGTTTCATACAGAGGGTGAACACAGGTATATTCAGACAGACAGTATGAGAAACACAATGTGTTTTTTTAATATTATAGCATGTTAACATATTCTAGTAGAAACCCAAATTACAAGAATGAATATGAGAATGAACATAATACGCCACCTTTAAACATCATAGTGCTAATCAAGTCTTATGAAAGTAATATAGAAGTAAACATTACTTCCTAATTAAATCTCCTCTAATATAGTATCTCTGGTGAACAATTGTTTTTGTGTCAAGTAACATCATGCCAGAGTGGACTGAGTAAGAGAAAGATTTTCATCCATTGTTCAGTTACTTTAAGATTGACAAGATTTGAACATTGAATACTAAATGATCACATAAATGGGTACCACTTTACTTTAAAGTACACTTAATTGCTTTTTAATGTTTAATAAGCCATTTAATAAAAGCTTTGTAGCTCAGTTATAAACCATTACGAACAAGTTTCAGTATGCTAGGTTGTAAAATAACAACCTCTGACTGATGGGGCCATACGTCCACTTACCTTCTCCTGAACAGAAGATGTATACCTGCATTATTAGTGGATAGAAAAGATGAAGTGGAAAGATTTATCTTTATTGTAAATGGCTTATGACTTAAACGGTGAGTAAAGGATTTATTGTCATAAAGCCATTCATTTCAATGTGAAACAACCTTTATAAAAGATGGCTTGGTTGAAAGTTAGGCTTGAGTTCAACTGAGCTGTGACTGTATACTGTAATGGTGGTATCATCAGTAGGAAAGGCTTCTGAGCACTATGAATACAGGAAAAATTGAATGCTGGCTGTTTACTTACCCTAATCCAAAACTTCTTCACGTCTCTTCCAGGTTGCAATAAAAATCATTGACAAAACTCAGTTGAACCCAACCAGCCTACAAAAGGTGAGTTCTTCCTCTTTATACTGATGTGTTGTTTATGGGGAATATGTATCATGTCCTCAGGTACAAACCTGAAACACATGCTGTACTGTCTAATACTATCCGCCTTCATAAGCAGCAGCCAGGCATCAGAAATGTGGATGGTTTGGTCACATTGATGTAATTCAACAAAATACCGACATGCCGTCGGGGACTTGGAGAGGTTCAGGTTTATCCTCAGCTGTTTCCTCCGCAAAGGGGGCAGGAATGAGAGAGCAGCTGATAGAGAGAGGGCTCATGGGATGTGATGCTGTTTGGCAGGTGCTAGGGACTGGATGGGAGCGAGAGGAGACCTCTGCTCCAGAGATCATCTCTCGTCTCTCTCTGGGCTAATCACTGCCCTGAGAGGGGGGTGACTCATCTCGGAAACGGCGGTCACACAATCCTTTTTTTTTGCGTTTGTGTTCTTAATTTGTCTTCCCCCAGACACACGTTGCTGTAAATAACAAAGAAACATTCTTTTGTAGCTGTTTAATGGTCAGTGGTGTTAATAGTGTCTTTGGAGGGCTTATAAGGAGGGCTTTTGATTGACTGGACACTTTTTCCTGCTGGTCAGCAGTTTGAGTGTTGAGCCTGAATGGTGGACAGTCAGGTTTGTTGTGCATGAAGGTCAGAGGCAGAAAAGTGGACACCAGTTATCAAGGGCAACCTCAGTGTGGTGCAGACACACTTGATTCAGATTCAGAAGCAAGAATGGTACACATCTGGAGCAGGAGATCTGGACTGGTAGATATGCAGGCACAACATGGCTGACAGGGAGGCCAGTTGATCATGGGGTGATCACATGCTCAGATATCTCCATCTTATCTCCTGAGCACAACTGATCACACACAGTCAGGTAGAGGAGTATCTCACAGTACATGTGAATAAAAGCAGAGAGAGAGGAAGGATGCAGACAGCCGTTCAATCAACCCGTATTTGTCCATAATGCTGCTAATATGCACATATGGGCCAAAGTGTCCCCCTCATTTAGCCATAAGAGTCTCTCTCTCTTTCTCTCTCTTTCTCTCTCTCTCTCTCTCTCTCGCTCTTATCTCTTTAAACCTCCGTCGGCCTGCATGAGCTACTTTGCCTGTGGGCAAGAAGGGAACAGACCAGAAGGATCAAATCAGGGATGAAATAATTGTTCTTTATATGTGTGTGAGAGATTTAGTTTGACTGGAAGATGTCTGTATGTTTGGCTACATGCATTAAAAAGACCAGTGTTTCTTCTCGAGATGTAGAATTAAGCCTCTTTCACACGTAGTTCCCGGTTAGTTACAAATGCTGTAATAGATGGAGCAAGGGACAGTCCAGCAGGTGGCGATAAAGCAACCACTGTAAAACTCAACAGAAGAAGAAGACGATGGTGCAAGGCCAGATGTACGTGAACACTGCGGAAGAAGTTAGTTTTTATTTTCAGTAACATGGCGGGCCGTTGCCAGTGTTCTTGTCAAGCTTTTAAACACACCTGAAAAAGTGTGCAAATTAAGCATGGCCTGCTTTGATCTGCACAATATTGCAATGCAGCATTATGTCCCCAACCCCACCCACCACCACCTGAAGACTTGAGGGGGATGACATAAGCAACTCTTTGCACATTTTTTTTGACATGTAACATAAAAGCACATTGCTTTTGTTACATTCTGAAATGACCAGAATCAATACTTAAGTGGGAAAAATTGTAATGTTATAATGACTTTTATTAAGGGTCGTTCAGGGTATTTTCTTTAAATATTACCTGTCAAATGTCAGTGGCTTGTTTGATTGTGGTTTGCACATGTTACTTACATCATGCTGCCGTTATACGGATCCAGTTTGTGATCGAACATGAATTATTAAAACATTCTTTCGTGGGGTAATAGCAGACTTGGCTATTGTGCACATTGCATGAATCCCACATAGGAATTTCTTACTCTCCTCTGATTAGAAATATAAGAGAAGAAAACATTCACAGATTCAAATATGTCATCAGCAGAGTCATTTGAAAGCATCTTTCATCAGATGGACGTGCGTTGCCCTGCTATGTTACGGCTTTCATTCACATAGAAGCCATGCCGGTATTTTCTCTGAAATGTTGTTCGGACTAAAGGTGGGAAATTGGTGCCACAAATTTCCCTATAATATTGAATCCCTGCCCCCATTCACACCATGCAGGGAATGTAGCAGGGGCGCAGCTGGATTTTGGGCCTGCTAAAATACTTTTACTCAGTAATCCCCTTCGTTATCTCATGCATCCTACAGGAGATGTTGTGCTGCTGTTCTATTGTTACTATCTTTGACTTTACTGGAAATAACATTATAAAAATACCCTGAAAACCTACCTAAAATAAAAAAGCGATTAAGACAATAATCCCCTTGATTTTTCCATTTGACTTCTTTTTTAAATGAGTAAATAATCTTTTCCTCAATATCTGTATTTACGGTGTAACGGTAGCATTGACCTTGGGTAGTTACAGTATTATCAAGGCTTTAGTACATAAATGCAATTTCTCATTGTTTTCTCTTCTCATAGCCATCCGTTGCCCCTTTGATCACCGGCTTCCTGTAATCCTGATACTTTGACTCATCATATTTCTGGTGCTTATATCATGAAAGAGAACGGATTTCCCGTACCATACCTGTCCAGAATAGGAACTGTAATCCCAATTTGTATGTTATCCCATCTTCCTGCCTGGTGCTTTTCTTGGACCAGACTGGCTGCTGTGAAAGACAATGGTGCAACATTTAGGACAGGATTGAGGAGACGGGCGAAGGATTGGCCACTGATTGGAGAGAATACTTTACAATTGGCCGGTGATGATTGCAGGCTTCTTTACATACCCGTGGGCTAGAGAAAATCCTTACTGAAGACATGAAAGAACTCACATTAGCATAATCTGGACGGTAATGTATGTAGAGGGGAGAAGGAAAGAAGGGAGATGTATTGTATAGGGGTGGGTAAAAGAGGGGGAGGAAGAAAGGAAGAAGGATGTAAAATCACAGATGAGAAAAATCCGTTGAGAGGAAGTAGCAGATTACAGGAGGAGATTTTTATTCTGTGTTACCTGAAAACCAAACGTCTGTCAGTTATAAATCAGATTGAGTATATTTAATAGTATATACATACATTTTGATAACATTTCCATTGGATAGATCTCAAATTACCACATGCCACAGAGCATGTGTGTCCATCCCTGTCAGCTTTATCGTAGGATTGCTATTTATTTGCAGTCATTAACGCTGACCGGGGTCGAACATGTTGCCGGGGGATTGTTTATTGTTTTGACGGATCTGACCGCTCAGCCCTGCTGTGACGAGCAGGGGATTAATGGGACGCCTTGATGATGAGACGCTTCAGCACTACGTATCCCAAGATTCCCTCTAGCACAGCTGGAGAAGCTGGGAAAGAGCCCGGTCTTAATACCTGGGTCGCTATGGCAACAGTGACGTTGGGGCACTGCTAGAGGAGAAGACTGCGAGAGGAATTGAATGAAGGAGGAGGGAATGGAGGGAGGCACGTCGGAAAACAGGAGAGGGGGAGGATTGAGGAAAGAGGATAGAAAAGCTTATCGCACCATCTTTTTTTTATACTAGTTGATGATGTGGAGGGGAGTTACTGGTTTTCAGTGAGGGCCTTTTGTAGAGGGACTGTACTGTTATATACATGAAACCAGGGGAACTGGCTCAAATTTAATCCCCTGCTCTGCTCTGACAAAGTGTACAAATCTATCCCCCAGAGTAGGCATATCACACACAGAGAGAAGTACTCAGACACAGAGTACAAGTTGCTCTGTTTTTGGCTGCAGATTCATCACATTTGTGTGTGGGCCCATTTGTTTTGGTTGTTTTTAATGATGAGGAGGTTTTGTGGGTTGTTATCACCCTCACAAATTCTCATTTGGGTGAATATCAAAGACGGAAAGTAATAGCGATATTTTTAGGACAAAGATAGGAAGTTTGCAGACCATGACTGATACATTGGTGATATTGGCCTATCAGAGATATGTCAGTATCTGTTGGTATCAGTGTATATGTGTTGTCTGAAACTTTTTTTTTTTTACAGAATATATATAATGCACAAAACGAGGCTTGGGGTAATATAGAAATGGTGTCATCATCCAGCAGAGTGCTGGACAAATAAAATGTTCTTTTCGCCTAAAGATGGCTGAAAAATGCAGCAAGGTGTGGGACTACAGCTCTGAAGATGGTGATATAGTCTATAGTACACTATGGATTAGTGGAGTTCCCCTTTCATAAGCTAAAACTAGTGTTACAGTTTGATATTTCTCATGTTCCTATTGAATTCTAAAAAATATTCTGCTTAAAATGCAAAATTATGCATTTAGAAAACAAAATAAAACTTCAATCCAATTCAAAGGCTTCATTTGTGCATTGATTTAAAATATAACGAATTACAGGATTCACAAGCACTGCACCTCTGACAAGGAAGCTATCGCTCGTTTGTCGTCAGTCTCTTGAAATTATTTCATGTAAATTTAGAGTCCAGTTTGTTATTGGCCTCACATATTTGCAATCATTTTGGTGATGATTCAAGATGATTCAGTGGATTTGGTTTCTCAGGCTGTGAAACGAATGAAAAAAAGATTAAAGTTTTATTTTAACAAGAAGAACATTTTAACTTTAAATAAAGAAAAATATATTTGCAAATCTTGTGACAGTTCCTATTTCAGCTGTTGAAATGAATGACCATCAAATTTAAAGTGGGAAGCCTGAAAAGAAAATAGGAAAGTATGCCACGCTCAGGTTTACATGGACCTCAGGACAGGGTCACACAGACACAGAAAAAGCTGAGGAACACCACCTAAACCCCCGAGAACATAAATGTCAATGAATTTCTTGACAAGAACATGATGTCCTCATTGCAGATTTACAGCAATATAGAGAGCCAATGTGAAACACTCAGAGACAGCGGCTGCAGTAGATTTATTTATGTTTAATATTATCAAAACTTTAAAATTCTGTTTCTTCTTCCAGCTTTTTCGGGAGGTACGAATAATGAAAGGCTTGAATCACCCCAACATAGGTAAGGCACATACTGTACATACATCTCACTGGGCTTCGTGTGTGTGTATGTGTGCATGTGTGTGTGTGTCTGTGCATCCATGTGTGTGACCAGGCGGAAGTGTAATGCTTTGAATAAGCTTCAGAGCATTCATTGACCGAACTATAGCAAGCGATGTCTCATATAGAGGTCACGAGGTAGGATTTTGTAAAGCTGAAATGCCATATGGATCAAAAACCCCCACAGCATTAGCAGCAGGTTCCTTGGTATTAAGACAGGCAGGCAGACGGCGGTGCTATCATTTATAATGGGAGCAGGATTTGTTGATATATATTTGATTTTAATCTGATTCTGTTTTGGGTTACAGTGCAGCTGTTCGAGGTGATTGAGACTGATAAGACCCTTTACCTAATCATGGAGTATGCCAGTGGAGGTGAGTACATCAGCCAACACATGCAGGAAGTATTATGAGCTCAAATGATGCAGAAGGTTACAGATTTTTTTGGAACTACATCTTGTAAACGCAGCACCAAAAGCTTTAGCGTTTGGATCATTTTGCTGTTACATTTGAGATGAATTTTGAAACACAGTGGCTAAGTGTAAAATTGCTTGAACACATTTGAGGATTTTCTTTAATTTCTGAAGTACAGTTTAAATGAATAGCTTGACATTTTGCATAGACACTAATTTTCTCTCCTGCGGAGAGTTAGAAGAGAAGATTGATAACAATCGCATGTGTGTATGCAAAATAAACTGTAAAGCAAGAAAGTTATGAAACAAACACTTTTAATGGAACTAGGCTGGTTTACAATCTTTATGCTAAGCTAAGCTAACTGTCTGCTGGCTGTATGGTGGAACACATTGGCTGTGAGTAAAATTTAAAAAACACTGGAACATTTTTAGCTTTTTCCTTCAAGCATAAGGGAAAAGTTTAAAGAATTAGTTTGACATTTAGGGAAATACGCTCATTTGCTAATAGACTGCAATAAAGCTAATAGATTAGAATATTGATATCAATTTAATGTCAGTATGCAAAAATGTACTGTAAAGAAAGGGCTGTTGTTGTTTCACCCTGTTTATGGTCTGTAGCCTTATATTTAAAGTGCAGATATGAGAAAGCACGTTTGTAAACAGTATAACAGTATTCCTTTAAGTTTGATTCCCTCTGCAGTTTGGGAAATGACTAAAAATAAAAATATCCCAAGATTTTTTACCAAACACTTCAACATCAATACATTGTCTTTGAATAATTGTTATTTTCCTGACGTCATATATTTAAACAATTTAAATTCAAGTAGAATTATGTCACCCTCTTGATTTTGTTTTTGGAGCTCTATGTTTCTCTACTTTCACCAGTTTAACCCATGCAAGCTCATTTTGTCCAGCCACTCTGAGATATAACATGACTGTGGACTCTCCACTTAAACATGTTGTAGAGTTCTGCATTCAAACTTAAAAGACCATGGAACCCAAACATAAATAACTGAGCAGCCTTGATGCAGCAATGGTGCTGCTGTTTAAACTGACTTTAAACACGATTTCAGGAGTAATGCCAATACATTGCATCGAATGCTGCTCTCCTTTTCTGTTTGCTTCCATTCGTCTCTTTTATGGTTCTATTTGTGTCGCTTTCTTGTCACCAATCCTGTTTTTCTGTGTTCTGGCCCAAATCGTATCGCTTGCTCGCTGTGACCTTGGAGAATGTCACAGACGCAGTTTCAAATGTGGCTTTCTTCCAAACCCATATTACTTTAAGTTGGGGACAAAAGGACCACAAAGAGGAGTTGTAATGGTGCCTGAATGCCTGTTTGTCTTCATATACAGTGTATTTAAGTGTGCATAATATGATATTCAACAACACATAAAGAACATACAAGGGACTGTACAAAAATTATTGTGAGGGGCAGCAAAGAGGGGGTGTGTATTAAAGAGAGCATTTCATCTCTTTCTCAGCCCAGATTAATGTAACATTTAATTTTTCCCTTGTATCTTTTTGGAAAAAAATAATAAATGAATTAAGTTTGTGGGTGAGGAAAAAATCACAGTGTTCAAGACCAAGCAGCCTAAAATTAACCACCAGTTCTTATTTAGATTAGAGTGCTACAGAGATAATTTTGTTTTTCATTAATATATTATTTTAAATTGTCTGTAGCATTACTGCAGTTTTTTATATAGGAGGGTAAAAATTAAAGTACAAAGGGTATAAATTTAAGTACAAAATTTCAGGCACTGAAAATATGTATTTCTGTCTAGTATTTCCTGTAAAGAGTGAAAGCTTATGTGGCAGCATTAAAAGAAATATGGTGTGAATCCATCAGAATTAAGGGCCAGTGTCAAACTAATATAAGCTGATTAATGATATACAGGATGGGGCTTTTAAAGGGGTGCATGCACACAGTCACATTTAGTGTAGTCAGAAGTTTTTATTTCAAAATAAATGTCACTCTGACAAAACTCTGGACAAGTGCTGGGTACCATTACATTTGAACAGATGCTGGTACCCTTTTTCAGTATTTTACTCTCTGTAATAACAAAATTGTCATTTCAATCCAAGAATTTGTTTGACAATATAGATTTTTCTGCTGTGTGTTGGGAAATACAGTTATTAGCTTAGCTTAGCTAAGGTTGTTTTGTTTATGTACAGTTTAAACTGAGGCTATGTAACTTTTGTTGAATAACAGGTGCTGTCACAAGCATCTGCCACAAGTGATAGTTGTGGTCTAATGGTAATTATTTACATGTAGTGTAACAGTGGCACAGGTAGAAGATACTCCACATGCCAACAACAGACAGTAATCTCACTTACATTGCACAAGTACATAAATGGACTGCACTTATGTAGCACTTTTCTAGTCTTTGCGACCACTCAAAGCGCTTCACTCTACAGACAGCACTCATTCAACCATTCACACACACGTTCATACACTAAATGGTGTCACCTGTCTGCCTCAGGAATTCATTCATGCAACGATGAAAGCAGCATCAATTTGGGGTTCGGTATCTTGCCCAAGCGTACTTTAACATGTAGGCTGCCACTGTCAGGGATCAAACCACTGACCTTCCAATCAGGTCCGACTTTGCCATTTCAGCCACAGCCATCTATCTAAATGTTACGTTAGCTTATATTAGCCCTAAACTATGTTGGTCATACCAGACCAAAGTTGTATACTTACATTAACACTAAGTACGTTAGTTATCCATGAAGTACACTGTGTACACGTCATTCTTACTTGTGTGGGAATTCCAACAGGGTGGTGTTGTCTCAGATAGAACATGGCTGTTGTCCACACACCGAAATTTAGGATTGCTTTGCATTAAACTGCTTCTTCTTCCACGCATTGTTGTTCATGGTTCCAAATCATTGCAGACTGATTAATCACCATATGAAGTAAATAAGGACGACTTAGTGAAAATATGCTAAAATTTTACATTTAAATTTTTTCAAGGAAAAGAGTATTTCTTCCTTTCAAAGTAATTTTGTCTCACAAAAACAAGATATAACATGTTAATTAAAGGTTTCAATAGATGTTGTTACCTTTAGACGGAGAATCTTTATGCTAAGATAAGCTAACTGACTGCCGCATCTAAATTAAATGGACATTTTGGCACAATGCCCCGTTTAAGTCTTTATGCAGTCTCTGTTACCTGTGCCTTTAATACAAATTTCCACTTGAGAACAATAAAGTTGACACATTGCAGCACTTGCACGCTATAAATATTAATAACTGAATTGATGTGATTGAAATTGATTCTAACCAAATAATGGTGTGGTCATAATGCTTGTGGCTTTAGGATCTGACTATATGTTTCTGCTTCTCACAGGTGAAGTGTTTGACTACCTCGTGTCTCATGGGAGAATGAAGGAGGTTGAAGCCAGAGCCAAATTTCGACAGGTACCAATTCATCCCCTCTTGATGCCCACATTGTACCAATCCTCACATTTCACTGTCAGCATTTGAGTTTTGTGTCTCCTTGTTTTCACAGATTGTTTCTGCTGTCCACTACTGCCACACGAAGAACATTGTCCACAGAGATTTGAAGGTGAGAAGCTCGGAGGATGTTTTGGGCTGCTGTCAGAGATGGTGGATTAAGGCTAGTCCAAGACTAGGACATTTCCTCCACTGACAGATTACACTGAACAGAAAGTTATAATCTGGGACTAGTCTTAATCTGTGTCTGTGAAAAGGGTCCTTTAGCATCTTAATCGCACAGTAAAGCAGTGATGAGTGGAGAGGCTGGGAAGGAGCCTGCTCCTGTTCTGATAGATTATTGCATCCCCAAGTACACGCAGTGACATATAGCTACATAACAGTGTGAGTCATGTACAGTATCCATGTTGATAGACAACACGCAAGCTCCTCCCCCACCAGTTCTCATTCGCACTCTCTTCTGTCTTCGTCGCAACTCACGTTCTTGTGTCCTCCTACTTTCTCATTCCTGTGTCTCCCCCCTCATCCAACTATTTTCCACGGCTCCCTCCTCCCTCCCGACTCATTGTACCCTGTCCCTTCCCTGCCCTCTCTCCCTCCTGCCGGCCATCCTTGTCTCCTCCTCCTCTGCATCAATATATGTATGACTCAGGCGGAGAACCTTCTGCTGGATGCCGACGCCAACATCAAGATCGCCGACTTTGGCTTCAGCAACGAGTTCACGCTGGGCAACAAGCTGGACACGTTCTGTGGCTCGCCGCCCTACGCTGCCCCTGAGCTTTTCCAGGGCAAGAAGTATGATGGGCCCGAGGTGGACGTCTGGAGTCTCGGAGTCATCCTCTATACGCTGGTCAGCGGCTCGCTGCCCTTTGACGGGCAGAACCTGAAGGCAAGTGGGCAAGAGGAGGGACTGTCAGTCTGGGAACACTCAGGGCCAGGAGGAGTTCTCCTCAGGGGGTGATTGGTTTATATGTGTGAAAAACCACCTGATTTAGTCAAGCTTTTCAGCTTGACAATACTTCAATATCTCACGTATCTCATTTAATCGTCTAGCTCTAATTGAATATAATATTTAGCAGGTTTCTTTTATGGTGTTAGCTATTTTAAGATGATTCCCAGCGCTATCAGAAATGATCGCGTCAACAAAATATCAAACTATCGTGACAACGCTACTGTATTTATTGTTTGAAACCCATGTAGTTTAATGTGTGCCTTGTTGATCATCATTTGGGATTGAGTGCTTTGCTTTGACTTTTATCACAGGTTATGTGCTGAGTTCAGCTTACGCTAACAAAGGGGTGTTCTATATAGTTTTCGGTCCTTTGGTGATATTAGATCTAAAGGTCTAAATCAAATCCATTGATGTAGTGACATCCTGGTGGCTCAGTGTGTGATGTGCAGACATATTATTCTGGTCCAGGACCTTCTGTTTCTTCTTCTCTAGTGATACGTCTTGAAATTGTTTCTTAAAAGACCAGTGTTTGCTTTAAGGTGGATCTTTAGGCAGAAATTTAATCTAATATTCATATTTATTTTTTCATGAGTGTATGCTCACCTGAAACTGAGAATCCTTGTGTTATCGTTCTATCAGATTGGCTGTATGTACTCTTTGATTATCAGAGTTTTTAATCCCATTGCAGTAGTGTATTTCAGTTACAGTTGTAGTTGTAAATGAATCCCTATAAAAAAATTCTACTCCTCGAGAAAGCACAATACATGCTGCCTTCCATTTATAGTTAGCCATTATTGATTGCACAAACCAAGAGTAAGTAGTTGAGTAGATTGCTGCATCAGGTATTAAGAGAATCAAGACATGGATTCAAATGTGATGCAGGTCACCAGAGAATGTGGTGTGGTGAGAATGGTTCACAAAGTATAATCAGTTGTTAATCAGCAGGTGGTTGAATTTCTGTTGGTCTTGTGTCTCTGTGTGAAACAGTGTACAGTTACAGTATGTTCTGATGGAAATCCCACTGGCATCCATGTATGTTGACATGAGAGAGGAGGTCACAGCTAATGTGGCGTTTTGCCTCAGTGACGAAAGACTTTGAGTTTATTAAGAAAGGTTCAAGATTTTAAACAAGATTCATTAGGAGACTTTTTTAAATTCAATTAAATTTAGTGGATGAAATATTTGTCTGCTTATCAGTATTATTTTATTTGTATAAAATAAGTTGTTTGCCATTTAAATCTCCTAAGGTGTGTAACATTCATAGAGAGCCGGCCGTTTAATTGTATTCCAGTCGCCACCTTACTGCATAGTAGAGTGAAAACAAAATACTCTTTTTCTTCTCTGCTCTAATATCATTGTACCCTGTAGTAGAACCTGCTGCTAAAAAAACTAAAAATAGTATTTTTATCCAAAATCCAGCAGATGGCAATGAATGGCCCCCTAGAGCTCTACCAGAGAATGGAGACAAATGTGCATTTAACCCCTCTCATATCTGACCGCACCCCAGCATACTGCATGCAGAGAGGGAGTTTTATGCAACAGACTCCATTACATCACACTGGTCTTATCAGAGAAATGATGTTGGATATGTTGCAATTAAAAGTTAAACATATGCAAAAGTGAGGAATTTAGAGTTTCATCTTCTGAGTCAAATTGTATACTGAGTATGTTGTTGAGTTCAGAGCTTCATTCATAACACTGATATTCAAATTCTAAATCAACATTTGGATACTGCAGTGACGTTCAGTCTTGTCTACCAGATATTTCTGCACATTTTGTAGATAAAGATTACTATGGATTCCAGTTGTGGCTGTTTAGTGTAGTTTCTGATTCACATGATTCAAACATTTCTCATAACTCAAGATCGTTATAACATTTATTTAAAAAGAAAAGATGGATGTAATCATGTCAAAATATTCTGCTTCAATCTGCATTTGTTGGTTTTAAGCCTTTAAGAAACAACATTTTCACTGCAGTCAAAAAAAATGTTTGCTAAAGCTGCACACAAAGGAAGGCACCCAAGTGTTTTACCATTACAGTCTAGCATCAGTCTAACAAATGATTTGTTATATTTATTAAACGTATACTATGCAGGAGTGTCCTTAAAATGTTTCTCTTAATCATCATTTTTGACCCACTATAAGTGTGTCGTGCTGTTTGTATCTGCACAGTTTGTACCCTGCTCTCCGCCTGTATTTTATTTTATGTTTAATTTCTTATCATTTTGCTGTGTTTGGGGTGTTCTTGGGCATTTAAAGCTTCCTTCAAAAACCTTATGCAAAAGACATTTGGTACAGCCCATATGTAGTATCTATGTGTATCTTGTTGCAGAGTTTGAATTTCAAACATGCCGTATGTGTAACGTGAAATGTGGCCAACAGGAGCTGAGGGAGCGTGTGCTGAGGGGAAAGTACCGCGTGCCCTTCTATATGTCCACAGACTGTGAGGGGATCCTTCGCCGATTCCTGGTGCTCAACCCCAGCAAACGCTGCACCCTCGACGTGAGAACATGCAACACACACCGCATCACTTAAATGAACTTAACTCGTGTGAAATTTAAGCCCAGCTGAACCTTTTTTTATATATTTCTGTTTCTACAGCAAGTCATGAAGGATAAGTGGATAAATTCAGGGTATGAGGGGGACGACCTGAAGCCCCACATAGAACCTGTAGAAGACTACAGTGATCCAGCTCGCATAGGTGAGTTCGCTGGGCCACTGTTACCACTCAGGCCTTCACCGTAACAAACAGGGTCAATATAGTCAAAATACAATATGTTTCATACCACTGTCTCTTTTCTTACCTTTCATATGTGTTGTTTGTGTTGCTCAGAGGTGATGGTGGGGATGGGCTTCACTTCAGAAGAAATCAAGGACTCTCTGCTCAATCAGAAATACAATGAAGTGACAGCCACCTACTTACTGCTGGGCCGCAAAGGAGACGTGAGTTATATGCATCTACTCATATTTATATTTTTCAATATGTATTTATGAAGGCATACTAACTGTAGCAACTGGCAATGGACAAATTACCAGGGTTATCTTTCATTACATCATTATTTAAATTTTTTATTTTTTTTTTAATGGCTAAGGTTGTTCTGAAACAAACTGCCATGCACAAAGCTCGCTTTAGTTAATTCCATGCTAATTTGCAAAAGTATGTTTTAAATCAGAATGTATCTTCACTCTTTCTGTATCTATATATCTATATCAGCTCCATTCTAGTATGTTAGCAGCTGGAATCTTCTGAGACACTTTACCGACTATCCATTCTTTAAAATGTTTTTTTAACAAAGAGCCCTAATTTACTATTAAACTGTTCACAAATATGTTTGGTTATTATTGTACAGATCTTCCTCATTCATCTATAACAATAAAATGAAAAAAAAAGGCGATAATACACAGCAAATATTGATCAGTGTGAGTGATACTTTGTGTTGTTTCAGAATGGACAACCTGTTTGGTGTGTGTGAGTGGGTGTGTGTGTGTAGGTGCAGTGCTGTCTGTAGTACTGGCATGGAGCAGAGGGCATCCAAAGACAGACAGACAGAGCATATCACTTACTTTTTGTGGTTGTAAATAGAACTTTTGGGGCTGATTCCATTCACCACATTGTAACTCACAGACAGAGAGAGAGAGAGAGAGAGCTGTTTCTATCACCTCCCCCTGCTGATTTAAACTCCTTTTTTGTAAAATATGAAGTATTTAGCGCTCTTTCCATGCTTACTATATTCTTCAGTGCTCTGATTAATAAATGTCTTCTTTGATTCTGAAAAAGTAGCTTATACTGTTATTTATTTTCCAGACGCCAGACTGGCTGAAACTCTCTGACACATTTCTATCTTATATCACGTTACAGGAGGGCAGTGAGGCTCGCACAGCTAGTAGCCTGTCCCTGGCGAGGGTACGACCCAGCCCCATCACTAACGGGACCAACAAGCACTCCTCAGCCACTGGCTCCTCTTCCTCCTCCACCTCCTCCTCACATAGCAAGACCCAGCGCAGTGCCTCCACCTACCACAGGCAGCGACGGCACAGCGACTTCTGTGAGTCTCTTCTCTAACGTCTCTATCTGAACCCTACATGTAGAAGAGTTGGAACCTCGTATTCTTTCCTCTAGTCGGTGTCTTTTCCATACAAAAACATACTTTTTCTTCATGCCTTAGTATAGACATTGTAAAGACTTGCTCTCATGAGGTGATATGAAAAACCTAACAGTGATATTATGCATTATGGAGTTAAAACTAACAAGAAAACCTAAGGTGCATTGGAAGAAGTGCTGTGACCAGCTGTGTGGAGAGGCTGTTTCTCCATAATCCTCCATATATACAGAATATTCCTTATATGAGTCTCTGTGTTTCTCTGCTCTGCTGTCCTCCACAACAAAGGCGGGCCTTCCATGCCCGTCATGCACCCCAAGCGGAGCCCCACTAGCACAGGCGACCGTGAGCTGCGGGAGGGACGGATGCCTTCACGTAAGGCCAGCTGCAGCGTGATGGGGAGCCACAGCCTCCCTCCCTCCAGCCCAATGGTTAGCAGTGCCAACAACCCCAACAAGTCTGAGATCCCAGACCGCCGCAAAGACATGACCGCCACCACGGTAAGTGACAGGTGTCCTCCTCAGGTAAAGAGGAGAGAAAATCCATTTAGAAAACAGATTGTGCTTGATTTTTTCATTCTCATAGTAATCCAGGTGATCTGTAAAGTGTGAAGAGGACCTCTCTGTAGCCAAAGCACAAGGCCTTTTAATCCGTGATCAGAGTTTACAATTCGGACTGTGATAATGACGTTATCACAATATTAAAAAATTATAATGCTATCAGTTAAATTCATTTATATCTTTGTTTATTGTGTGTTTTGTGTCAGAAATGGAAATGAATTAACGGAACCTGGATCATTTACTAAATATAATGTTTATTTACCATCATGGTTATCATCAGTAAAGGTACATTGCGACACCCCTAGTTCAGGCTGGGATGCACTGATGTGACTTTTTCATTTTTTTTTTTTTCAGATATCGATACTTACCTGCCAAAACAGAGTGCATATCTAATCCCTCTCTGTTTCAAAGATATGTTGTGTGTCTCACTGTGTGTAGTTGACTGAGATAATTAATTTATGTCTTTGTAATGACAAGAAAAGACAAAAAAAATGTATAAATAAATACCTAGATAATAATAATATTCATAAAGAAATGAATTGCATAAACCAGCCTCATTGTCACATCCAACTAGTTGAGTCAGTATTGAGCTGTTATCTGATCCCATATTAGCACAGTTGCATCCCTAGTTCATACTATATGATATAATACATATTAGAATTACATGTAATATATAACAAGTTAATTATATTTTGTTTGCAGCTTAACCATATACATGAAAACATGTTAACAAAGAAGTAAACTTTGCTGCTAGTGTCACTATTTTTTAACATACTCTTTGTGTTTACTGAATGTGATTCTCTAACAGTGTTGTGGAATTGGTTCCACTGAATCTTTTTTTTTTCATTTTATTGTCTGCCTCTAACCTCATTCCATTCTCTGTAGAATAACATCCCTGGAAGTGCCATGACACGCAGGAACACGTATGTGTGCACTGACCGCTCAGGCGCTGACAGGCACTCTCTCCTGCAGAACGGCAAAGACAACAGGTACCGCTTTGTGTTGGAGGACTGAATATTCTTCAGTACACATCTTTAAAAGGCGACTGATTGCTGGAGCCACATCAGTACACCAGCATATGGTGCTATTGTAAAAACACTAACATCAAGGCTAAAATCTTACAATAACTTTAAAGGGTAAAATAGTTGCTGGTCATTTAGTATTTAAGTTTGTACTTAAAGAGGTAGCAGTTGTCGGCTTCAGTTGTCCAGGAGTTGTTAGGAGGATGTGTGAAAATCTGAAATAGAACTTCTCAGGACGTTTTGTGTCCGGGAAGCTTGCCGGCACAGTTTCTACAGTTCTACTAACATTTTGCCCAAATCTTCAAAATCAGACTAGACATATTTCTTTCAGTTATACAGCTAACAAAGATGCAAATCACTCAAAGCTGAAACACAGTAACTTAAAGACAACAGTTGGTAGAGATTTACCATATTGTGTTGCTGATGCCAGTACTGGGAAAAGAAATCCATAAAAAACGTTTCTATTTTATATTTCTTCTATTCGGATTATGAAAGGAGGTATGGACATGGGGATAAATACATTTTAGGAAAACAAATAAACATTTCTCTTCGTTCTCTGTAGCTCCCTGGGCCACCGCTTGCCTGCAGCGTCTCCCTCCACGCTCAGCATTTCTGGTGCTGGAGCTGCCTCCTCTTCTTCTTCTTCGGATCGATGCCGCCTGACTCGAGGCTCCACCATCCGCAGCACCTTTCATGGGGGACAGCTGAGGGACCGTGGGCCCCCAGTCTATTCAGCCCCACCTACTTCACCCACCTTGTCCCACCATGATGCCAGCCCTCTGCCCCACGCCCGCACCAGGGCAACCTCCAACCTCTTCACCAAGCTGACCTCAAAACTCACTCGCAGGTAAACGCATGTCACGTCACATATGACAAAATAAATACCACTCTCACAATAGATATAAAGCTTGGGCCAAAAGATTGTTAGCTTAGTTTGGCATGAAGACTGGGAGCACAGGGAAACAGCTAGCCTGGCTAGCGTTTTCTGTTTTTTAAAGGGATAGTTTGGATTTGTTATAATTGTGGTTATATGAGATACTAATCCAGGGGTGTCAAACTGATCCAGTAAAGGGCCGCGTGGCTGCAGGTTTTTGTTCCAACCAAGCAGGAGCACAGGTGATACTGATAATTAATCAACTGAGTGAAGACAGTTCAGCTGATTGAATGATTGGATTCAGGTGTGTTTCTGCCACTCTGCCCTTTCCTGGATCAGTTTGAAACCCCTGTTCTAGATGACAAAAAAACAAACTATAGTATGTCCAAAATTGGTCATAGTGTAGTTCACCCAAAAATGCCTAAAAATGCTGTTGGACCTGGGTAATAGTATAGTATATCCAAAAATATGAAACAAGAAACACTATATTATTGTGTGTCCAAAACTGGAAGAAAATGGCATACTATATTATATTAAAAAATGTCAAAAGAAAAACACCTTATTATAGGATGTCCAAATGTTGATTTTTGTCAAAAATAATCATTCTGTAAAATGCTTACAAATGCTAAAAATGTCCCTGTTATACTCTGGATATATTATGCTGTATTATGTTTTCACAAACATGGCAGGAGCACAGGTGATACTGATAATTAATCAGCTGAGTGAAGACAGTTCAGGTGATTAGAATGATTGGATTCAGGTGTGTTTCTTCTTGGTTGGAACAGAAACCTACAGCCACTCTGCCCTTTCCTGGATCAGTTTGACACCCCTGTACTAATCCGTAGTTGGTGTATTACCTACAGTGGATAGCAGTGGGCACAGCTCAGGTTTGGTGGAGCAGGGAGGATTACCAGCTAGGAACAATGTAATGCTGTGGGTGGGGGCAGCAGCAAAACGTGTTTACGCGTCATAGCAGTAGATTGCTTAGCTTCCCCATCAGTACCTCTGGCTGCTCCTCCAAACTGGGGACATGCTGACCGCCGTCTTCTGTAGGTAAAACACTGACTATGGATAAATACCAACTATAAAACCAACTTCAAAATGGACAAAGGACAGATAGCTGTTCCCCCCATAACCAATCTTTATGCTAAGCTAAGCTAATAGTCTCTTGGCTCTAGCTTGATACTGTACAGACATGAGAGTGGCATTGAAAAGGGGATTTTGTTTATAGTTGAGATATTTGTTTTAGTATTTTTCAAGTAATACATTTTTTTAACACCTACTTAGAATATATTTTTGGGTCATATAGACAATATCTTTACTTATAAAGCAGCAAGTCATCAGTTGCTTCAACCCTTCCTACTTCTCTCCACTCTGCATAGCTTTTATTTTACTCCTTGTTCCCAGGTGTTCTTATATGGCCATGGGAACATTTGTACAAGTGCCCTGATGTTTGCATTGATTATTTTTGGTAGATTTTAATTTCTGCTCAAATATAAAATATGTCTTCATAAGACATGATCTGCAAACCAAAAAAAAAACAACAAATTGTGATACACAATCGTGTAGCATTGTTGTGAAGTTCTTCCTTTCAGTTTGAGCACAGCCCGGATATGTATTCATGCTTATCAGAACATTGTATTCACCCAGGCCTTTTGGCAAGCCCTTCTGTGGCCCTGGATTATCCTCTGCTCCCCTCTCCCTCCCAATCGTCATAATCACACATGTCTAATCTTATCAAACCTCAGCTTTATCCTTGCCAATCAGCTCCTGCGCTGCGCTCTTTTCTACCACTTGCTCTCCTGTGATTCAATTATATTCTCTCTTATCCCCACCCCCACCCCCTGCTCTTACCCCATATTCCCTCTTCTTCTCCATCTTTATCTTGTTGTGCTTTCCCTCTGTCATGGCATCAGGGTCAACCTTGACCCGTCCAAGCGCCAGGGCTCAAACAAATCAGTCTCGGGTTGTACTCTTCCACAAGGATCAAAAACAGTTAGTAAGTTCCCATGTCTCTGGCTTCTTTCTTGTCTGCCTGTGCTGCCCCATCTGTCTGCCTGACTTCTTCATGCCTCTTTCTATGAATTATTGCTTGTCTGCATGACTTATTAAACATCTTCATACTGTCAAGGTCCCAAATACTTGGTTTCAAGCATGGTTGCAATCAAGGAGGATTCATTTAATTTCTGATTTTAAGTTTCAGGATCAGTGCCATTGTCAGTACAGAGTCCTAGTCCTGTGTGTAAATGCACCCTTAGAAACTGTGTTTTCTGTTTTCATTGTGTATCTGTGGTTGATGGGTTGAAAGGCATTAAATGTTTATTGGGTATGCATGAATTTCACATTTTTGTCATAAAAAGAAGATCATTATCTCTAGTTTATGCACACCCGAGGGTAAGAAAAGATGTAATAAGCAAGGATGGAGGATTTAATATTCTATAACTCTGACCTTACCAAGAGGGGTGTCAATCACAAGTGTCATCACGGTACGATATTGTATATTGATTCTTTGAACAACTGTACAATATTCGCTGATCACAATGCCATTATACGACATTGATTTGATACACCACTAAATGCCATCTCATCTTAGCGTCACAGAGGTCACTGCACTCCTGTGGATCACCTCTAACTCTGACTGTTTGTCCTACAGGGTCACAAATGAATCTGAGGGAATCAGGAGATTTGCGGTCACAAGGTCAGTGCAAGTGTTCCAGCTGCATTGAAAAGCACTTGGGGGATAAATAATAGTTGATTTGCTGTGTTTTTGAGGTTAGTAGGAGTAGCCACAGTCCAGTGCCTAAACATCTTTTCTAATATTCCCCCTCTCTATAGTTGCCATCTACCTGGGTATCAAAAAGCGTCCGAGCCCCGGGCCGTCGGACGTGGCTGGGATCTGAGAGGCGGTGGGCGGCGGGACCCTGCGGAGGTGGTTCTGGCTCTGCGGGAGGCGGCGCTCGGATGTGGCTGCCAAGTCCACCATGCCGGCCCCTTTCTGCTCTCCTGCACCCATGGCGTGGCAGGGGGCCGCGTGGCTTTCGAGGCCGAGGTGTGCCATCTTTCCACGGGCACCTCAGAGACTTCTAACGGGGTGCGCTACACGCGACTCTGGGGGACACCGCTAGCTTTTCGGGACATTGCCACCCAAATCTCTAAGGACCTTGAACTTTGAACGGAGGGTGTGTTTGCATACGAGTGTGTGTTTTCGTGTGAGTGAGTGTTGATGTGTGTGCACAAAGGGAGGGGGG
>CAFUXE010000760.1:202001-218275 GCA_903364295.1 Serranus cabrilla | reverse complement strand
TTTCCCATGTCAGGTGGTTTGGCTCCGCCTTAGAGATGAGGTGAGGAGCTCGGATATCCAGCGGGAGCTCAAAGTAGAGCCACTGTCCCTTTGCTTTGAAAAAAGCGAGTTGAGGTGATTCAGGCTTTTGATCGTGATGCTTCTTGGGAGCCTCCTGTTCGAGGTTTTCCAGGCATGTACAACTGTAAGGAACCTCCAACACTCTGGAGAGATTACATGACTTGTTTGGCCTGGGAGTTCCTTGAGGTCCCCCAGGAAGAGCTGGAATACATTAGTGGGAAGAGGGATATCTAATATTTCATGCTTGGCCTGCTACCCCTGCGCCCTGGAAGGAAGGAAATATAAAGGAGTAATGGCTTCCTCAGCAGAGAATGAAGTCACCCTCCCTCCATATGTGTTGTACTCTGAGCTTCTATGTTCTTGTGACGTGGTAGCCGGTCTGGTCGCACATGCCTGCTAGTGCATTTGATTCACATAGGAGTGTTTAAAAGTAATACCAAGATTTCTGAAGGAGAACAGGAGCCTTGTGGAATCAATCTTGACTCAAGACTCCATAGATAAGCTCTGAATGTGATTTACAGCACCTTTAAAGGGGACATATCCTGCTTATTGTCAATCAAATACTGACTTCTTTCAAAGTTTGTGGGTTGGTAGCTACACCAGATACCCAAAATGTATGTGCACAAGATCTGAAAAAGTGACTTATCATGACATGTCCCCTTCGCAAAATCGAATCGAAAAATGTGGTTTGTCATGCACTCCCAGTTGTCCCAACAAAATAACAGTGATACCGTAAGGGTTTTTTTCAGCGCAATGCAATTCTTTGGTTCTATTCTGTGCCATGTGATCTCACCTCAGCCATCATCTCAGTATGTTGATGGGAAACACCAAAAGCGGATCAGCCAAGCAGCGAAACCTTTCAGATTACTCACCTTTACACACAGAGAGAAACATGCACTTGGAAATGTCCACCCTCTCCTTTTTGTGGCACAGTCTATAAACTGGTGTGTCCATTATTGATGACTGTGGGCTGTGGGGATCATGGGGGGAGTGTTCTGAATCTGGAAAGACACGATGAAGGCAGTGTGCACAGTGTTTTCTTCTTGTTAGTCCAGTTGCCTTTAAAGTGAACAACCCCCAGCGCCTTCATACAGTGCGTATTTAATGTAAAAAAAAAAAAAAACAAGAAAAAAGAAAAAAACAAAAGAGAGAGAGAGACAAAAAACTGAGAAAGCTTTCTATTCTCCCTCCCTGTTTTTAGTGAATAACGTACTGTGATATTTACGTAGGCTACAGAGATCATGTTGTTTGGCTGCTGATTTACTGTTAATACTATCTCTCAGTTGTGGCTTTGCTCATGGTGACCCAAAACAACCCCTACCCCCACTACCCCATTTCCTTTCCCCACCCATCATAACCTCCCTACATTTAACAGGGGCACCAACCTTTAGCTGTCCACCACCTTCGTATGTACCACCAAATTTTTTCTATCGTCACAATGAGTGTTTGGCTTTCCTCAGCTCTTCGTTTGAGACCCTGTTTTCTTACAGGGAAACACTCAGCCATCATCCACACTCTCACACTGTAGACCCATGTCTGACATGTTCTCAGTCCTGTTTGGCGTGTGCTGTTTCATGGAGCCCAACAGGGGAGACCGGTGTTGACCTGTCCTCCCCCTCGGGCTGAGAAGCAGACACAAATACGGACACCTGGAGTCTGTCCTTGTCCTCTCCCTGGACGTTTCTCATTGTGGTGTATATTAGCATTAGGTAATATAGACCTCAATGCACTTTGCTTTGACTTGAATCAGCTCCTTCCAGTGTACCTGTATAGGTAATACCCAGAACTAGCCACTGGAGGGCGCCAATGTCTTAAATGTGAAACACTTCAATTTGTGGATATTTGCACAGGTACTTTATTTATTTTTTAGAATAATATCATTTAAAAAAAACAGGATTTATATCAGTCAGTTGATGGCTGTATATAAAATATATGAATATAGTATATATCTTAGAGCTCAAGGTTTATTTATAGCTAGAGCAAGGGAAGTAATTCTAGTTAAAAGCAGATTCTGTCAGTGACAATGGGGAACAAAACCAACCTGCAATCCTGCATGACTTCAGAGTTTGGGTTTTAGGGGAAAAAAATGAAACATGATGCACACCTAGGATTGGAAGCTTTGTGAAATGCAGACACGATCGTTTTTAGATATGAATTGATACAAAGGAATGGTGCTAAATGTCGCACCTGGTCCTTTTCCCGTTCACAAAAACAAACAGGAGGGCTATGGTGAAATACAGTGACTTCACTCCACCTTGTTAGCTAGAGGATAGGTTCAGTACACTCAAGAGGGCTTTCAAGTATTTAGATATGCCATGAAATGTACCACAAAGGAGAAAGAGAAGAGAAAGGTTCAGTATGGACACTTGGAGTGGGAATCAATTGTGCAGTTTGGTTTTATTTTAACTTGAATTTAAACCAATCCCAATAAGCCCTGAGTTGCATTCAAGCCATAGAAATGTCACGTCACTGTCTCCTGATCGCAAATATGAATCAGGTTTGTTTGCGAAACCTTTTGGTGGAAATGAAGTGAAATGGGCTGAAAAGCAAATAACTTAGTGTAAAACTCACTCTTAGTATAAGATGGATGAACATTGTCTTAAGGTGGAATCTACTGTGAAAACCTCTTGAAAAGATTTTGTTGACCTGATTGTTGTGTGTACCTACTCAGACACAGTGTGTCACTGGTCTGGTTTAGATGGTGGATGGTACAGTATTAGGACCCCAGGGGGCTCAGTATTTAACATGCACTGTCATTTCAAAACTGATTTTGGAAAACAGTAGATGTTATATGCAAAAGAGACTGAAAAACACACACAGTTTGACCTGTATGAGTAATTTTACACTGCTCTGCTGTTTAATTCCTCCCCTCAGAAACAAACTGTAAGCTGAGATCGAGTGGTTGTGGTTTATAAGGAGAACATGGAGCTGAAGATTAATAAAATTCACTGATGTTGGCATTTTTTCCTTTATTTTGGTGTCTTGTTGTTATAGTTACAACACACAATAGGATTATTTGTTAAAGCAACAGTTCACCCCAAAATCCAAACTACATATTTTCTTCTTACCTGTAATGCTATTTTGCTCTTAATTGTTTTGGTGTGAGTTGCTTAGCTATAGAGATATCTGCCTTCTCTTAAATATAATGGAACTGGCTGGCACTGTGCTTATGGTGCTAAAGTCATGACCGGTTTCTCAAGATACTTTATAGTTTCATATAGGAACTATTTTCCTTCACCACACAGAAGAAAGTGCATCTTTTTATGGTTGATAGGCTTGTGACAGTACAACACATTCTCAATCCAACTTATGAGATACAGCACAATGCACCCCTTTAACCGTTAACTTTAGGTAATAAAAACATTAGGTTAAAAACACAGGGTTGGACTTACAAGCAACTACTTCATTATTGCAGGTTTATTCCAAATAACAGCAATGACTCTTGGTTTCGCACAGGGCTTGAACACAGGCCTCCTGGATCAAAGTTTGGGTTTGAGAGACCCATCCAGCAGACCTTTGTACTCTGTGTTTTACATCTGACACTATGAGCATCTAGCGTTGCTGGAAATGGGTTTACATTACAGGTAATGGAAAGTAAGGTGTATTTAATTCTGACACTCGAGGGTCCCTTGTGCAACTGTATCACACAGCAAGGACCATGACATTTGTATCTGTTTCTATCCTCCTGGGCTGAGCTGTAATGTCAGCTAGCTCAGGTGAGCTGGCAATAACAAACTATTTTTTCTGCACAGGTATATGGATGGTGTACTTCATTAGAGAGAAAATAGATCCTACATGAAACTGCTCACAAGGTCAGTGGATTATCTTGATTGACTGAGTCCTAATTTCTGGAGAGAGACATTACTATTGAGTTTTTTAAATAATAGATTTTTTGGCACTCCACAAGCTGATTACCACGTAGTTTCATCATAGTGTAGAGAAGCCGATATCTCCAACACTGGATTTTTGGATGAACTGTCCCTTTAACAGCTCATCGGACAAAAGGGGTTTTTACTTTGTTCATTGTTATTTTATTTCCATTATGCTACGACACAAAAGATTGAAATGATTCATTTAGTTGTTTCATGGGGTACTTTTTTATTGAACAGCTTCAATAATCATTACTTTTTATAACAAAAAGTAGGTGATGCCACGTATGCCAGGCAAGGCCGGCTCAGTGGAGGCTGATCCCAGGATGTTACCAACCAACACAAGAGAGCGTGAAAAAAACCAAAGGGTAGAGGAACGGAAAAAAAAATCTGGAAGGAAGAAATAGGTGAGCAGAGTCAAGAGTCTCTTGGTGAGCGGCTGTTTTCTCTGCACGCCCGTCAGCTGGCTCGATTGCACATGAATGGTCAAGAGATAAACAAAAGATTGTCCCTCTTTACTTCTGGGCGGGGATCATGCTGTCGATGGCCTCTCCCTTCTCCAGCTTCTTCTCCATCTCAACCATGAGCTTGACACCGTCAACCACCAGCTGGACCTGGGCCACCTCGGAGGAGCCCAGACGGTCAGCGTTGGAGATGTCGAACACACCACCGACGGAGGCAGTGTCCACACCACCTAAAGAGCACAAGGGACGAGGTACAAATTACACATCACACCTCAAATGCTGCAGAATCTTACAAACCTAAATGGAGCGTGTCTGAGGGTTGTCACCACCCCCGCTATGATATGAAAGAGTGGATATATCTACCTGTGCCACGCTTCTGCAGACGCAGCCTGGTGAGGATCTCCTCAAATTTGGCGTGTGTGCTCAGCTTGGGCAGCTTGACGTGGACACCACCACGCAGGCCGGTACCCAGGTTGGAGGGGCAGGTCAGGACGTAGCCGAGATGCTCGTTCCACATGAAACCATGGTTGTGCTTCTTGAAGATCTCCTCAATCTGGCAGATAAGAAAAAAGGAAGATTCAGAGAAACATCCTGCAGCGACCCACACTGCTTCCACTCTGTCAGATCAGGACTTGTGACCATGACCTTTGATCTTGTGTTATTTAAGTGTACCTTCTGCAGGCCAACGCAGAAACGCTTGAAGACATCCCTCATGTTGCCACCCAGCTGCATGGAGATGACACGCAGGTGATCCTCCTCGTTCACCCAGACCAGGAAGGTCTTGTTCTCGTTGTGCCTGGATGGAAATGAAAGCAAAGGATCAGCACAGAGTAACTCACACACACACACAGAATCATAATGAACGTGAAAATCCATGAGAGATTTGAAAGTAGTTTTTGACAGTTATTGGTCATACTCACCAGATGCCTCTGCCGTCGGGCCAGTCGCGGGCCATGCCGGCGCAGGTCAGCAGGGGAGAGACGGGCTTGTCGAACAGGAAGTGATCGGCGATCAGCTGCTCCTGCTCAGCATCAGTCATGGACTTCAGGGGGTAGTACTTTCCCTTGAACTCACCATCCAGGCTGGTCAGAGCTGGAGAGACAGATGACCTATCAGTTGACTGAACCGAGAGATCTCAACTGGAAGCAGTAGCAGCTTTTGTTAAGAATTCTCTTATTTTACATGAAATTTCACTGATTTAGCATCAAACAGAACAAAACATTTTTACTTGGGCCACTGTATATTCCAACTTATCCTAAAAGACGCTTTCCTTTTCTTGTGAATAGAATCAAACTTATTATAACTTACCCTCAACGGACAGCTTCTCGATGTTTCTGCGCTCGCCACGGCTGTTGTGGGGGGGCAGGGTGAATCCCTTGATGCTGCGGCCAGTACGGACACGGCTGGACAGAACGTAGTTGGGGTCCAGGTCGTCACCACCCTATTGACAAAATGATAAAGTCTGATTATAAAGTCAAACAGAGGCCGCAAATGTAGGGCACTGGGCATCATCGTGATTAGCTTTTTATTTTTGTAGTTTCAAATCAATTAATTAATTTAAGGATTTCTATGATTCTAAGAGTCTTTACTGAATAAGTCAAATGAGATACTGCACCTTCAGGTTCTCGAAGTTCAGGTCGGTCTTGTGCTTGTCAGTGGGCTTGTATCCACCATGACGGTCGGAGATGATGGGGTCCAGCAGATCCTTGAAGACCTCATAGGACTCCTCATCACCAGCAACACAGCCAACAGTCATGATGAAGGGGTGACCTGAAGGCAGGGAGCGAATAGGAAAACAGCAGTTAGAAGGTGTTTATTCAGTAAATTAACAGGACCTTCGTGTCTGAATCATTTTATGCTTTACAAAAAACAAAGTTAATTGTCTGTCTTGTCTCACCGGGGTTGTCGACACCAGTCTGGATGACATCATCCAAGGTGTAGCCACTGGGTGTCTGCTTGTCCCTCAGTTTACCATAAATTTCCTTGGTCAGCACCTTGGCCATATGGTTGTTGTGCTTGGACAGGTCGGGGAACTCCTCCTCAACTTTGAAGTTGAGTTTGAAGTTGTTGTGGGTGTTTCCGAAAGGCATGATTGCTTTCTAACACTGTTGAGACAGAGGGACACACAGGATGAGCAAACTTGAACAAAGACTGTTCAAAAACATAAAAAAACAATTCATCCTAATCTGATACTGTCTGTGAAGGTGCTCAGATTTTAACAAAAAAAAAATCTGCTTTAGGAGATACTCAGCAAAACAGCTGCAGCATTTTAAAAGGTGTCGGCAGAGGAATCCTGGTAACAATTGTCACTCACTTTTCACTGGCTCAAATGTCCTGCTGAAATAGAGATGGGAGGAGCATGTGTTGGCTGCTTATTTTTAGCATCAGCCCATCTGACTGTATACCCTTTCTTTCAAATGTCCTGAGCATATACACGTAATATTTTAATTCTCTTGGCACACACAGGACCGCAGTTCTTCAATTTACATGTTGACACATATACACATGAAGAAGTCTTTGCTGGTCGTGTTTTACATACGTATCCCATTTGAAAACACTCTGCACCCTCTTTGTATAACACTTTTATCAGCGCTCACCAAGCAGGTTCAAACACTTGGTGCATCACCTCAAGTTGTCACTATGCTGAACTCCTGACAGACCAGCTGATGTTTCCCGTCAGTCCAATCCACCACAGGGGTTGGTCTACACTATCCCCGTGCCAGCCAATGGCATTAGGCAAGATTAACAGGTCCATGTCTTCTTGTGCAGTGCCACTTCTCATTTAATACCACCTGAATTGGGGCACGTGGCACAGCACAGTAGCCTGAAAAGTTTGCCTAATGTTGTTGTAAGCCAGTTTTCTTTGCTGTATTTATTTCTGATATAAATTGCTGATTGCCAATGATTCCTCTGACTGGTGATTGGTCCTCTCCCCTGTGCCGCCTCATTTAAAAAAATCCTGAAATCACCTTTGCTCCAACAGATCTTTTTACTTCTACTTATACATGGTATCTTTTTGTAATTAATTTCAAAACATCATAATAAAAGATTGACACAAGCAATGACACAATGCATGTTGCAATGCAAATATTTTGGTAATAAGATCAATTATGAAAGTAGCACTATTCATGCAGTTGTCTCTTAAAAACCAAAAGGCCAATTTAAAATGTGACTCGTAATTGCTAACAGTCCATGGCTGGACATCCAGTGCCCTCAGGCATTCTCTTACATGTCTCAAACTGTGAAGCACCTGTCCACATAAATCAGCATCCAAACGAGAGAACCATTTGCAGGAAGCATAAACATATGTAGTGGTACAAGTTAGTGCAACAACAGCAGAGCTGCCACTGTGCTAAAATATCATGTTTTTTCTTAATTTAAATACATCATTGAGAACAATGTGAAAGAAATGTTCAATGGCCTCTGATACCCAGTAGGTCTCTTTTTTCCTGGAATGCATCATAAGGATTCAAACATCCCAGAACTGTCGTGCATTTATCCTTTGATTTCATCGCTGACTTTCAGTCCAAAGCCCTTCATTGCAAAAAAAAGCAGCCAAAAGTAGTTATTTTCTCCGTTCTAAATGTTTGAATGGCTCTCAGAATCCGCACGTCTCCGAATATTTGCTCCTCCTTCTTTAATGCCACAAAACTACTAATCTCTGTCATATTTCTTTACCTTCACAGCAGACAAGAATTGGAGGTAACAGTCCTTGGGATCAGATCCTGTTCACCACAGCCAAAATAGGGGTCACCCAACTCTGGAGGTCTTTGCTCCCTGTTTATATACCCAGCAGACACTCACCCATTGGCTTATCCATTTTAGTGCCTGCTGTGCCCTCATTGGCCAGATCCTCTGTACTGGTACTCTTAACAGTTTATGAAAGGGACGCATTTACATCTCAGTCATCCAAGACGGGTACTGCAGCTGGGCCCCCACCCTCTTTTTCCTCACCACCCCTCACCCACCCTTCGCCCATACATAGCACCCGGCAGTGGGAGTATCTGAGGGGAGGGTGGTGGGGTCACAAGGGTAGTTGGTGGGTGGTGTTGGGTGGGAGTTGAAGCCACTGAAAAAAGCTGAGCTTCACTTTTGCCAAGCATGCCGTGGCGATCAGGGGTCCTTGTGTGCAACGTGAAGGTTGCAAAGTGCTTGCAATTTGTTTGCTAATGGTTATATAGAAACTCTGTCCAAAGAAACATTTAACTTGCAGACGGTAGTCAGAGTTATCTCTGATATAAAAATATGTGTTAATATCTGGTTTGGGCAAATGCTGACTGCGTTCATCCTAAATGCTTAACATTCCTCCTGCACGATGAGTTATGTTCCTCTGAAGGCGGATTGGTTAGTGGGAGTGATTTTTGTCATGATTTGGCTCAAGGTTCAAACAAAAAAAAGAGGAAGATTTTTTATGTGAACTACTGAAAAGTCATCGTGTGAAAAGTATGTGAAATCAATGTGCATTGGTTAGTGAAAATAACTAATCATATTTACTGAAACAAGTTTACCAAATAAGCCAGGTTTATTTTGGTTCGTCAGACTTGTTTTCAGTTCCTATGGCCTTTGATGAGAAACCAGTTGAAACAAATCGTTTAATGGAATCAAATCGACTGAAAAAAATGGGGTCTTGGAAGATGTTATCCTAATCCTGGATGACATTATCTTTGGTTAGAGTGCGCTTTTAAAATGACATAAAGGCAAATTAGTGAAGTTGAAAACATGATCAGCATTCATTTTATTGATTTAGTGCTCCTGATTATTTGCACTTCAGCCTCCCATCATGCACCAGATTCATTAATAATCTAATTTTATTCTTCCTGCATTTTGTTCTACATTGTGCAATATTTCTTCATTGATGAACCAATATTCCCAGTGTCTTGCACCACACTACACTCGCTTTTTGTTGTATCAAGAAAATGTGTGTGTAGAGCAGTTAATTTTTCCTAGTTCAAATAGGCAGAACTTTGGGCACTGCACATTGGGACCTACCTACATTGGCAACAGAAATGACAGAAAATTAAGGAAAAAAATATAATATGCGCTTGTATCAAAGCCAATCAAGGAAAGCCCTGACTTGGGAATCGTTTTTCCAAAAAAAGAAAACAAATCCCTTTCTTCATCTAACTTCATCAGACAAACCAAAATGGAATAGAGAAAAGAGAAGTTTCTTAATGACATTTTTATTTGGAAATATAACATCAGCACTAATATGTAAATACGTTGTTGTGGTTTTACACAGGTTCAAACATTTTGTGACTATTGTGTTGAATACCATTGGATTGTGAAATGAATGTTGGTGTGTTTACCCTCTCTATGTTGACACCCGCTGAACCTGAGGGTAGATCTTCCACAAATCAGCCATGACTCAGTCCGTCTCTAATTAATATGGCAATTATCAGACATGGAAACTCTGATGGGAATTCTGCCTGTCAGATGGATTGTTGATGATGAAAGATGATGCCATCTTTGACATTAGTTTCATTAGCCTTCCTCCTTTGATACTGTATTCTCTCAAATGTCTAACACTATTTTACCAATGCTTATGATCCGCAGCTGCTTCAAGGACTGCTTCAATACACTTGGGTCCAGAAGAATTGAAAGACATTTCGTTGCCATGGTCAATGGCTTGAAACTATTTTTTAAGCTGCAATCAGTTATTGACAAGTACTCCCAGACTACCACAAGAAGATTTTAACAGTAATAATGCTTAATAACGCATCAAAAGAACAATCCTAATTATGGTCAATCGACCAAAGACCAAAATGCACATTGTTCATCATTCAAACAAAATTATCAAAGATCCCTATCTGTAATTTTCTGGACGAGCTGCACCACCCATACTTTTTTTGGGACACCACAGTTGGCAGAAGTTTGGGGTGGAATTATTGGACCAACACCCATCTGCCAACCTGGGGGACCATTCGTGATTTTGCCTTCTTCAGAATGGTCCAGGATCAGATCCCAAAAGTTGCACTGGCGGATGGGCCCCATCAAGGAAAAGGAAGCATGGTGAGCCCAAACCTGCTAAGTGATGGCTGAGTGAACAGAGATAAATGTAACGCCGTGCAAGACACAAATGCAGCACATGATAGGGCAGATTGTCGAGGATAAGAGGATTAACTAAGTGCATTAGTTGGCCAGCACCCAAAGTAAAAGATACTCATCAAATACAGATGTATTTACAGACATAACGATAACACCACTGGTGTTGTTGTACTGCAAGTAGAAAAATAGGAGTGTTTTCACAGGCACTGTTCCAAGAAGGGGGGCATCCCAGCCAGCAGCTGTGACTGTGGGATGTCCCAGCCGTCTCTGACTGGAAGCTGACTGGCTCACACCTGCTTCTTCCAGTCCACAGTATCATTACCAACTGTGTCCGTGCCACCAGCACGTAGAACCCTCCCCCACCCCTCGCAAATATCCAACCCAACCCTGTGACATACTTCTAGCCTACATGTGACAATCTTTTGTAGTCACAAATATACTGTATGTTCTCTAACACTGATGCATTTTACCGATCTCTTTCCTCTTTTGTTTTTGGTGCTGTGTTCTCTGTCCAGAGATGTAGGCGAGTTGAGGGCCGTGTAGTCACAGCGCCCTGGCTTGGAATTGAAACCCCATCTCCTGTTACACAGCTGTCTGCTGCCTGTCCTTCTCCAAGAGAGAGCGAGGTCACCAAATTAGTCTCTGTGCGGGTTTCTACGACCACTCCATGCACCAATCTGACACCTTTTACCCAAACAGCATACAACACTGCTTTTGTCTAGTGCATATTATTAAAGCATGTTGTCAATGCCTGGATTTTGCATGGGAAGAGACATTTCTGTTACATATGTAAGCCTCACAGAAGTTATAGCAAACTTTAATTTCCAGAAGTAAGTTGTATCACCTGCAAATGAGACACCAGATAGAGTTGCCAGCTGCTGATATTTTACCCGGAGCAATTAAATAATGTCAGTCTAGGACAGTTATGCAACCAGGCAGTGACGTGAAGATGTGCTCTTGTTGGCCAGGATGTTTCTAAAGCTTCACAAGATGTTGAAACCTCCATCAGGCCACTGAAATGTTCACCCATTACAGTTTCTACAACTATGGGCAGGTTCATTGTGCTTACATGATAGAATAATGGATAACGGAGTCTTTTGGACTGTGTAAGAAATGGTTTGGAGAATTGTTTTGAGGAATTACGTGGTAACAGCATGTATAGTCTCATTACATTTCATTAGAGTGTTGAATTACTACAATTTCTGTCTCCTTATCCCACAGCGTATGTCCGAGGAAGTGAGTATTAGTTTGTGACATTGCAGGACACTTTGAAACATATACAACTTGACCCTTTGAAAGGAATCTACACCAACTGCACTGACCTATGTCAGAATAGCAGTGTCAAGCTGCAGCTGTGTCCTACGTTACACTCCGAGTAATAGGAGAAAGCATATTACGTCACATTGGTCAGGAATGGGGAAAATTTATAATTTCAGTACTTCTTCAAAGGTGTACTGAGAATTGTCAGCAGTCCCTTCATTATGAAACCATTTCTGTGAAACATGACTGGAAAAGTAACATTATGTGCTTGGCAACCAAATACAATGACATAGTAGCAAGGCTCTATAAATAACAGCTTTATGGCAGACTATATTTAAAACCTCTCCCACATAAAATCCAACACCTGTCCATAGAGACCGAAGATACAGATCCTGCACACAACATAACATTTCAGGGAATATATTTGTTCTTAAAGATGTATTTTGTAGATATGTATGATGACTTATTTTAAATAAAGAAATACACCTTATCTATAGACTACCTAATGCCTAAAACTATCTGACGGCTAGAAAAAAAAACTTTGATTATAATAAATTTCAGTAATTGTAGCCTGTAAATTGGCTGAATAGATTATTAAGCAAGCTGAACTTATGCAATCATAGTTTACTGGGGTACCGGGGGTACTTTACTTGTTGCAGTCCTGTTGAAGTGTTGGTGGTTGGTCTAACTCCATTGAAATTAAAGCCGGCAGAGTCACGTGCACATAGTGTGGTCAGGGGGTGGCTATAATTATACCAGGCTTGCTGTTCCCTGCGTACCCTGTCAAACAGGAGCCCCCGCCCACCCAGTACCCAGATTCAATTTCATCGAGTCAGTTCTCTGTCCATCTCAGACTTGACCAGACCTCTCCCAGCCTTGGCCCCCCAAAAGTGGAACCCATTTCATGAACCATCTGATAAAATATTACATAATGAAGTGTCACCATTGGGGTCAGATGTAGGTTTTGTGCTCAAAAAGATTGGCATTTTTTCAATCTGTAGTCAGATAGGTAAAAACGAGGAGAACCATATACTATTTTTGTACATAAAAGTTAAACTATTTACATATTTTCACTCTATTTGTTATGTTTGGAATGTGAATATAAATTTCCAAGCTTTCATCAGACTAAAAACACTGGTGAACTGTATTATATATATATTTTTTTTAAACAGTGGCTAGAGAGAGATTAGTGATGTGGCATTTGTCCTCACCTCATCCCTTCAACACAGTATTAACAAATGAGTCATGCAGGTGCTGTTGCTAAGTAAATAGGTAGGGCCCTTTCAATAGGATTAACTTGACCCAAAATATATGAACACAATGTGCTCTACTTGGAAAATGTTTATTTAAGCGTACCAAGTATGAATCGGTGCATGTGAATGAATAAAGGGTCGACATTCCAGAGGCTTGCAGTACAGTATGTGACCATGGATCACTGCACATGCTGTACTGTGCAATGTAACATGCATCTACACCTGGCTCACTGCCACAACCCTGGGGAGAATATAAATATAGTATTTAAGTGTCACCTATACATTTGTGTTCCACAACTCTGTGTGTCTGCACAAGTGATTCTGCATGTATTAGGTAGTTTCGGTAAAGTGATAATTAGGCTGTATATTGGCGCTTTAAAGGGGTATTTCAGGTTCAAGCGTCCATTAAAGTTGCAGGACTCATGTGAGGAAAAAAAGGTCCATATCAGCAAAGCAGCAAAGGCCAAGATATTCTGGCTCCGGATTTTCAGTCAAACTTTTAAAAAAGAAAAAAAGCTTAATCCTAAAAGTCTTATAATGCAACTCAATAGCTTCTTATATTAGAGTAGTTTACATAAAGTTACCATACAGGTGCCAGCCGTACATAAATGTCTTTCAAATTAACTGTGTATAACCTTGGTGTCGTTTGCAATTAAGCCAAGCTAGCAAGTTGGCTGCTAACTCATGGTTTGCTAACTTCATGAGCATCATCTTTCCTCTTAATACATTTTTTTAATTTAACAAAATGGTGTGTAATGGTGAATGAAATGCTGAGTGAACAGAACAGTCGAGAGAAAAAAAGAGAGAAACTCTAGGAGCCATTTTGCTTAATGTTAGCACTGCCTTGAAAGGCTGTGTAGCCGTGTGTGAAGTCAGTACAGCTGCCCCCCTAAACATGGTTAAAGCAGTAATATTATTAAAGGGGATTAATTTTCATCCACTAAAAGCAGAGCTAATGTTGCTACTTTAGTTAATTAACTCATGAATTATCAGGCAGCTGGATTTCACCTCTAACACAGTTGTCAGTAAACCCACAATGCACTGGGGCAGAAGGGTAGACAACAGGTGTTGACAGTATATGGACAGAACAGGTGGGAAAGTTATCACAGCCAACATGTCTCAGATTTGTTTTATTCCAAACAATTGTGGTACTGGGATTTTTCAAATGTTTGACTTCTGCATTTGATTGACTTTGACATTTAAACCAGACTCTGCTGCAACCACTGAAGTCTGAGTCTGAATTAGACTGCAGAGGGTTAAGGAAGTCAACATTTTCTAAAAACCACCTGTCCATACGGTAACACATGTCTAACAATTGTCAGCTGAGATCATATTACTGAATGTCTGTTGCATAATCTTACAGTACGCTGTCCTACTTCTGCAGCACAGCGTAAGGCCTCATTCAAAGCTTTGGCATTGCATTTAAATGCGTAACACCCACACTGTTTTGTGGAACCATATTACTACAGTACAGTGTGTTGCCCTGCAGTGTTTCTTCAGACACAGTGTCTGCTGCCCCCTGTTGCTTCTCTGGCTCTCTGCCAAACCCTGATGGCTCTGGGTTCTTCCTGTCATTCCCAGCCGAACTATAAATTAACCTCCACAACATAAGAAAACAGTTCAAAATCTCTGTGTGTGATGTTTTCAATTAGTTTACAAAATACATCTACCATGTAAATAGTAGTTTCCCTTTTCTACTTCCCTATGTGCAAATTTTTCTATGATTTGTTCTGTTTTTTTACATATTTATATTTGAATGATTCTAGTGTTTTTTTTTTTTTTAAAGGGCGTGTACTGTGTGGGCTACAAACACATTTCACTGCACAATCCTAAATGGAATAAATACAAAAAAGCTGCAACTTATTGGTGGTTAAAGCCCATACAGACTCCACATAGGCTTGGGAAACTATATGTTCACAGTCTCCTGACTTGTAGTTATAAGTCTTATAGCATCTAATGTTTATCATAAACACAAATTATGTATTATAACAATATGACTATTAGTTAAAAAATGCCTTGTACTTCAATTGCTCCCGGTCAGCCATGCTTGCTGAAAAAGGCAATATGGCTCTGATGCAATCTGCTTTAAATGATGTGGAAATGTCAGCAAAGATCGCAATATAATGAAATGTCCTTGAAAGGTTTTGTCCATTGGAGTGGGAGGAGGATCTGTATAGCTTAAGTAAACTGTTGGTAGTTATTTTGGTGTCTTTACTGACAATAAAACTTATTGCATTTTAAATGATACAAAGCTATAATTGTAGTTTAGTTTATGGTTTGTCACAGACTGTAGCTTTTACATGAATTTTAAATAAACAAAAAAACTTTTTGAAAAGTTCTTTTGTATTGCTATGTTATATATTTATTTAGATTATTGGAACATCATTCTTTGTTGGCAGCAGTTGACATTGTGCCATGTTGTTGCAGTCTCAAAACACCAGTACTTAGAATTATTCTATGTTCAACCTTTAGACATCACATGGCACACTCTATATTACATTACATATACATTACATTTGTGTAGCTGATGCTTTTATCCAAAGTAGCCTACCATAAGTGCATTAACATAAAATGCCTCGAACTCAAACTTTGCAAGAATCATGTGCATTAGCTTCAGCTAATATGCTGAACTGCTTCAAGAGTTAAAAAAGTAAGAGATGGAGTTTCTTTATTTCACATTATGTTTTCAAGTCTGAACAGACGAGTTTTCCATCTGTGATGGAGGATGTGTGGAATTTCTGCTGTCCTGGTGTCAATGGGGAGCTTGTTCTACCATTGTGGAGCCAGGCCAGCAAACAGTTGTGACTTTGTTGAGTGCTAGCTGCCCTGTTGGTATTGAGGGTGTAGCATAATGATTAGTAAATCCACATTCACTAAACGGTTTATAACCGACTATAATGTGGCTGTTTTTTGTTTTTTTGTCACTTTGCTTTTTATTGAAATGTTCAATGAAATACAGAAAATTGAAAACCCCCTTATTATTTGTCTCTATGTAGCTGCTCCAGCAAAAGATGGTATGTGGAAAATACAAAAATCATTAGTTCCACTTTTTAAAAAATGCACTCGATCTGTTCTGCCCCTAAACCCCAGGAAATACACATGTCTGTGTACTGTTTGTAGACAGTTTAAAGTTGAGTCTACTGCTCACTGTACTGTTACTGCTAAGATCCACAAGGTGGAGACATTTATGAAGTATTACATGCACGTTAACTCCGACCTTCACCCATCTATGCCGTCCGGAAGAGTTGCGGTCATTGAGGTCATTAATAAGACACCCCTTTCCAACTTAACAACAGTAGTGGATTATCTATAGTTACAGTACT
>CAFUXE010000760.1:166411-177279 GCA_903364295.1 Serranus cabrilla | reverse complement strand
GTGTGTGTCTTTAGTCAGATCCTACAAGTGCGCATTATAAATGTGGAGGAGTACGAGAAGCAGGAAAACTTCTTCATTATACTTGAGGACCCCAAATGGCTGAAGCGAGGAATCTCCGGTAAGTGCGCAGCCATTTTAAATGCCATCGTTATTGTTCACGTGACTTTCATGGTTACGATAAGGAAGTAACGCTGTATGAGATGATAGTCAAAGAAGAATTGTTTGTTTGTGGTAGGATATGATTACACTCTCAGACAGTAGATGGCAGCAATATCCAAGATCTAATGTCAAAACAACAACAGTAGCAGCACAGGCAGCTGAACGCTGGGCACGTGCGTCACAGCCAGTAACTGAAGATTACACACTGCCAGTCACTGCTGTCTCTGTTTCACTGTAGAACAGTGGCTGCAGCCAATTATGAAGTTAGTACCCTTAAGTTGCTTGTTCCCTGTCAACGTGTCACAAGGATGGTGCAGGAACTGGATATGTTCTTGTTAGTGGAGGTCAAAAGAATCAATTACATTAGTTTGTAATGTGCCGCAGTTTATATCAGGAGCAAACAGTGAAAGTGCATGCTGCATGCCCAACTGGTTAATTTGAGATTCTCTTAAACCACTCTAATGTTTTGGGCCCTGAAACTGGTGTTGTTACATTGTATTGAATCATTGTCTGTCTGTCTTCACAGCACTGCTGCTAAACCAGGGTAAGATAGTTTGGGTGAAGGTTTGGGTGTTAAAGGTGCAATGTGCAGCATTTTTAAATACCAACATGTTATTGTGAACTTGCAAATCTGTCTACGGCCACAAATGAGACAATTGGAAGCCTTAGTCGCACATCATCAACAGTAAGACAAATGTGTTTCTTAACATTAATTTCATCAAAAACCCATCATTGAGATGAATGGGTCTCCTGGCCATTGCTTCCTATAGCAAAAAAGGATTTTTCTGTTTTCCTTTTACACTCCCTGGCATTGTGTGAGTGTGTGTGAGTATTTTTTTTAAAAAAGAGCATCCACATAGTTTTAGTCTTCCAATTTCCATGACTTGTCATTGTTAAAATCTCCTAAAACTTTAGCTCCATTCATCCTTGTCTTGTGCTCATCAGATATATGAATGTTTCTTTACAACACTCTGCTCCTCCTGCCAAATAAAACATATTTTCTTTAATTGGTATCCTTCTGGTTTATACCTTTGAATGATCCCTTTTTACTGCAATGTCAGTCAAATGCCCTGAGTTATAGATGGGAATGGTCAGGTAAGGTCAGGGTGAATAGCACTAGTGTTGTTTGAGTAAATGCAATGGTAAATGGACTGCAGCTATTCTAGTCTTTGCGACCACTCAAAGCACTTTTACACAGCTGCGCTGCCATTTACACACACATTCATACCGGTGGCCGAGGCTACCCTACACGGTGCTACCTGCCACCATCAGGATACAATCAAACACTGATGAACGCAGCATCGGGGGTTCAGTATCCTGGTTCAGTATCTAAGGATACTTGGACATGTGGGCTGCCATGGTCAGGGATCAAACCTTACGATCAGCGGGTGACCGCTCTACCAACTGAGACACAGCCGCCCCAGTCTGTCTAGGATACTCAACCTAGGGTCAAAAGATGTCCTCTTGGCCATTCCAACATCCTGTATCAACAGGAAACATATTACATTATGGAAGCAATGTCTCTCTAAATGCTACACACAGCACCTTTAATAATGCTTGGAAGTGTGTGAGAGTGCAGAATGTTTTATCATCCTTATGCTTTAGGTTTGGGCATGTACACTTGGCTGGCCTTTTGGATGTTTTTGCGTTTTCTTAAAAAGTCACGATAGATATAAATGTATAGACATGATAATTAAATAGTGTGCTCCCTGACAGGTAACCCCAGCCCTGAGGAGGAGGAGGCCCGGAGGATCTCTGAGATGGGCAAACCCATTCTAGGAGAACACAGCAGGCTCGAGGTCATCGTAGAGGAGTCCTGTGAGTTCAAGGTGTGTGAGTGACTGATAGAAGGCATTTAATTTGCATTTGTGTACAAATAGATCACTAAGACAAGGGACAGACAAGTGTGGTCCATTAGGAAATATGAACCTGAGCTCATTGGTTTTTGAGTGAATATATAGTTAGTAAGGTTTTAACATATTTTTATGAGCCACTTGTCACAGTAGCACATCATAGTAAGCTGGGTCGATATTGATAGCTCATATCAATAAATTTGCACTTTGCTGGATTATTGCATTGCAAAATGGCAGCAATTGATGAGATTGTAAGATTTACATGTGTGACATATCATCTGGTGTTTCCTGTGTTTCCCCCGAAGTAAGAGCAGCTACAGAGGGTAAAGATTATGTTGCACTTTACTTACAGACAACCAAATGTAATGTACCGTTATCACAGATCTCTCTGGGTTTGAACAAGATATAAAGCATATGTCTCACTGTTTTTTAATTCTGAAATGTTAATGATTATATCTTTAGGTATATGTATTTTTGTTCATTAACCACCTCACACCCTCTTACTTATCAGACTCCCAATGGAGTACTAGACCAGGTACAGTTTCTACCAGCATTCTGTGTGTGATGGGACTGATTAGAGTATTCTCATCTCATTATCTCATTTCCTCTCATTATAATTTACTCATGATAAAAACATTTCATATTTTTCTTATCATCCATTTCTTCATTCTCAGCGTTTTCCATTTCACACATCATGACTTTAGATGTGTGTGCATTCATGTGTGCTGTGTATAAAACGTTTGGTCTGCTAATTCTGCTGCATGCTAATTTCAGATTCTGCAGCAGAACATTGAAGCCAATACTATGTTTATAGTATTAATATGTGGCATGTTCATATTTCCCATGGTTGATGAGGGTATATAACTTGTCTGACATAAATGTGTCATCTGTTGGTGTAATATGACTACCTCTGCCTCATTACTGACTTATTTAATGTGTTGTAACAGAACACAGTGGACAAACTCCTGAAGGACACAAATCTGGCTGTAGTGCTTGGTACTCACTCGTGGAGAGAGCAGTTCATTGAAGCTTTTACAGTCAGTGCAGGTCGGTGGCTAAACATGTTTGTTTTTGTGTACTTTGTAAATTGATTTTATTTTCAACCATGTTAACTTGTATTTTTTCTGTATGTGTTGTGTTTTGCATTCACTCAATTTAATATTTAATATTTAATATCCTGACATTCACAAGACACATTTGCTTTGCCAGCAGCTTAGCTTAGATTAGCTTATCGTAAACACAGGAAACAGGGAAACAGCTAGCTTTGTTCAGTCCCAACATTATAAATTCTGCCTCCCAGTTCTCATCTAAAGCTCACTAAATATCATTTCGTTAATTATTTGTACAAACCATACAAAAAAATGGGAAGTTGTGCCTCTGAAGCAGTTATGTGCTGGAGTATTTGTTGCTTGTGCTGTCCCTTTCCAGGAAGGTTTTACGAAGGCTTGCTTTGTTTGATTTATCTTCACTTCTAAACAGGTGAGGAGGAGGATGGACAGGAGCAGCGAGCGCCGAACTGCTGCGACTATTTCATGCACATAATGTGCGTCTTCTGGAAGATTCTGTTTGCTTTCGTCCCTCCCACAGAGTACTGGAATGGCTGGGCATGCTTCATAGTGTCAATCTCTGTCATTGGTTTTCTAACAGCCATTATTGGAGACCTAGCTTCTCATTTTGGCTGCACCGTTGGCCTGAGAGACACTGTCACTGCGGTGGTCTTTGTAGCACTGGGGACTTCACTTCCTGGTAAGTTATTCTACTAATGAGTACCAGTTTTTATAATATACAATAACTCATAACAAAAGGGTGCACGTAGTAATGTCAATGTGTATGTCAGTGCGAGTACCCTGGAAGTCTGCACCAGGGTTATACGCACTAAAAAGGATATTGTTTTGGATTAAACTATAGAACAACTGACTGTTTATTCATGGACTTTTCTTCTAGATACCTTTGCCAGTAAAGTGGCTGCCACTCAGGACCAGTATGCAGATGCATGTATTGGAAACGTGACAGGAAGCAACGCTGTTAATGTGTTTTTGGGCATTGGGGTTGCCTGGTCCGTGGCTGCCATATATTGGCAGGTCAAAGGTAAGGTCTTCCGTGTTGACCCAGGGTCGCTGGCCTTTTCCGTCACACTCTTCACCATTTTTGCCTTCTTCTCTATGGGAGTGTTGATGCTACGCCGGAGGCCGTCCGTAGGCGGCGAACTTGGTGGCCCGCGGGTCTTCAAAGTCCTCACTTCGCTGCTTTTCTTTGGACTCTGGTTTCTCTACGTCCTCTTTTCCAGCCTGGAGGCCTATTGCCATATACAGGGCTTTTGAGAGAGCACAGCTGGGAAGAGGAATGACTGCACAATAACAGACACACACCACATGAACATTCACCTGTACAGTAACTAGCACTGTGAAGATCATCACTTGATAACTGCTGCCATGGTTCATAAAAAACTGTATACACACCACAGACTCGCAAATGCAAATCCGTACGTCACATCCACTGCAGGACGGTTCCAGTCAGCAGAATTTATTGTGACAGTCCTGATTAATTTTCTCTTAAGAGGACTAAATAACATGCAGTGACTGTTTTTGATCACGGAGAGCAAAGCAGGTCAGCATGTATTCTGTAAAGTCACTGGATTTTGCTTGATACTGGCTTGATGCCTGATGGCTGATAACTGGATTTCAAGTTTGGTCTTGTTTCTCCTCACGCTTGTAGAGGACGGGTCAGATTAAACTGCCTGAACTAGTAAGTAAATAATAAAAAACAATTACAGCTGCTTTTACACAGATGTGCAATATAAGAACACATCTGAGTATATCATCATGCTTATACATCTTGGCACAGGGAAAAACAGAAACTGTGTTCAAACTGTCATTCCAGTTTGTTATCAGTAAGCAGCCAGTTAGAATTAAATTGTACTGCAGCTTAAAGCAAAAGTGCTTTTGCTATGGCAGCCTCCAGTTTTGTGCACCGATTTGGAACAATAGTAATAAAACTGTTGACTGTAAGTGTTTGAGTTGTCTTGGTGTACGATTTTGAATGGAAGTGCCAGCCAATCAGAAGTGTTTTCTGTGGCTGTGGTATTAAAAAAAAAGAGCAGTTTGGTTACAGTCTACAGTCTGCTGTTGTGTAATGTCTCACACTGATTGTGTTTCTCTGTTAGGTGACACAATGCATTGTTTATTGTAATGTAATACAAATACTGAATTCAATCCCACTATAAGCATTGATTATTGTAATGATAAGAAAGGCTATAACCCAATATTAAAATGTATAATTGATAAAGAAGTACACAGGCAATTAATTTATAAGACGTGAAATGAAAAAAAAATGTATCTAGTATCTGCCATTGAGTGTGATTTTTTGAAATTGATGATTCATTCACCCCGAAAGTCTTATCTGTTTATTTATCAATGGTGTAATTTTAATGTCTTTGTAATTTAATGTATTTGAGCCGATATGGAAATATATTGTTATTTATTGTAAGCTGTCATAATTACATTGAAATTTTGAAATTTTAACTGAGTTTGTCTCCTTTGGATCAGCCACACTGTTTGTGTGAGTATTACATCATCATTAGTACAGAAGAAGACAGATTGTTAGGGATATGAAGCAAAATACAGATTTTTGTGAGACATTGAATACATATGTTCTGTTAAAACTGACTTAAATTCATTTTGTGCACTTAAATTCTATTTTCTATGCAATAGCAGTTGTATTTTAGAATCATACACCCCAGAAATGTGGAAAGCTGCTTCAGGACTCTCAAAAGGATAGAAACATTTCATAATTTAATTTCATTAACTGTGTTTATATGGGAAAAAAAACATGCCAGTCCAATTTTCAAGGCTTTCAAGTAAGATAAGATGATGACCGGATCCGGTGCTGTGTTAGAGTCTAAAAGAATTTCCCTGTGTCCGGGGCTGAGAGTCATCACTCTGAGCAGAGCTGTCTTCATGCTGTGTACGACTCCAAAGAAGAGAGACAGAGGATGGCACTCCTCAGAGACCAATGCCATTCATATGAGCCTACGTGTCTGCAGCCAGTTTTCATGTTTGTATGTGTACTACATAGGGGGTAACACATTTTATGTTCTCCTTACAATTAAAAGGTACGGTGCTTTAACAGTCTTTTAGGAATACAGGAAAAGGGTGAATAGGCATTTAATTATGAAAATAAAGTGACACATTTATTTTTTGCATCACCTTGATAAGCACTAAACAAGTCTTTCCTGGTTTTCTGAGATAGAAAACAGCAATATGATGCAATGAAGTTGGGGTTTGAAGACATTTCATCATGTTGGGAAATATCCTTCTAAGTTATGTACATTTTAGCATGTGGTTCTAGTTAAATAGCAATAAGTTAGGTGAAAGTATTGCAGTTTAGTGTTTATAGCTATCATGAGTGACAGGCTTGTTACATGTTAGTAATATTCCTCTGCTTCGATGTTGAAAATGTGTAATCCATGGTTTAGCCCCACCTCTTTTCCTGGAGGACACAATACTATTAATTAACAACAGGGTTGTGGTTGTGATCGATTGTAACGTGCATGTCGTTTGCAGCTGTGCTGCACCCTGGGTTAATTACGTCACAATGGTTGTCAGGTCGCAATGTCGGAAAAAAATATGCTGCGACCAGAACCTTTGCTTACCATTGCGGGGGGGACACATGTGTCTAGAAATCACCTGAAGCTCTCTCCAACCTGCATAATAAAATGTGATCATAGAACTCTAACCCCAACCCTAATTTGACAATGGGAAATTGAGCACTTGTATTCAGCTGTTTAAATAGTTTTCTGTTTTCCCACACGTCATGAATGCATCAATAGCCCGGCACAGGGGACAGGACAACATGGCTGCTGCTGCGGGCCGATTCTACGGAGAAGGCGGCAGAGCAACGAAAAGACAGAAAACTGAGGACGGAGGAATGACAACGGTGAGGCTTCCCCTCTGGCCTTGATAGTTAGTGTTTAATTATGTTATAATGTGACTGGTTTTGTTTTTTTAAGACATGAATTTAGCCTGACAAAGTAGTGCCTATCTAGCAGCTATCGCTAGCGAGATGAAGATGCTAGCTAAGTAGCTAACCAATTCACAAAAACGCTAGTTTGATAAGGTGTAGCTATAACGTTAACGCGTTCACGGGATTTTTTGTTATTATCATATAGCTACTCAGTGACACATAGCTACAGTTTTCTGTACTTATAACAATGTGTGTTGGTTAACCATACGCTGTTCATTTGCAAACAAATAACGTGGGATGGTCTTATTCATGCCAGCGCCAAACGTTCATTCAACGTTACGTTAACGTTAATAACGCTAATGTTACAAGACTCAATGGCTTGAGCTGCTATTTATCTTACTAGCCACGCATCTCTACCGGTTATAGTTATGACCATACAAGCATGTTTGTTTCTTTTTCAGGAGGGTTACGATGACCCCCACAAACCGCTACCCTCCCCGGTGGTGCACATTAGGGGTTTGGTGGACGGTATCATGGAGGCAGACTTGGTGGAAGCCCTACAGGAGTTTGGGGCAATCAGGTAATTGATGGGACCTGATGTATGAGCATTTATAATAACCGCATAAAGGCACTCAAAGACAACATAGTCCTGACCCACTGTCATCTGTCATATTGTTATTGGCCAAGGCAGTAGTACCTGCAAAGAGAGGGAGCATTCCTTGAGTCCACTATACACTTGTTTTAGTTTGCCAATTCCTTTATAAACTGTCTTGGTCTTTAGCCTGTTGGCGGCCACACTTGTTGTCGGCTTATTTGTACTTTACTATCATGAGCACATAGCATACAAGCAGCATATCTGAGAGTGTTTGCGGGAAACAGCTGTCTAATGTTTATAAGGACTGTGTAGACCTGTAAATCTAAACATGCAGCTAAAAACTGTAGAGCTAGTGATTTCTGTAACTCTGAGTTCAACCAGGTTACCAATGATTTTTTCAACATTTATACTTTTTAATAATGAAAGTTGGTTCAGTAGTCTAGGTTATGGGTCATCTAATTTTCTTTCTGAAATATATATCTATCTACAGTTATGTGGTTATGATGCCCAAGAAGCGCCAAGCCCTGGTGGAGTATGAAGACATGAATGGCTCCTGCAACGCTGTTACTTATGCAGCGGAGAACCAGGTTTACATTGCAGGTCACCCTGCCTTCATCAATTACTCCACTAGCCAAAAGATCTCCCGGCCAGGAGACTCGGACGACACCCGGAGTGTCAACAATGTGCTGCTGCTCACGATCATAAACCCCATCTATCCTATCACCACGGTAACTTGATTATAAATACTAATCTTGTGTGCAGTGACTCGGATGGCTTTTACAATTTTATCAATACTCCTTATTTGTTGGGTTCTACACTGAACAAAAATTTGGTGGAGAAATGAACATTCAATTCACAGGCAAAATTCAATTCACAGGCAACAGCCCTGGTGGACATTCCTGCAGGCAGCATGCCAATTGCACGCTCCCTCAAAACTTGCGACATCTGTGGCATTGTGCTGTGTGATAAAACTGCACATTTTAGAGTGTCATTTTATTGTAGGCAGCCTAAGGCCTGTGCAATAATCATGCTGTCTAATCAGCATCTTGATATGCCACACCTGTGAGGTGGGATGGATTATCTTTGCAAAGGAGAAGTGCTCACTATCACAGATTTAGACAGATTTGTGAACAATATTTTTGAGAAATGGTTAATTTGAGTATAGAGAAAAAGCTCTTGAAAAATGGGAGCAAAAGTTTTGCGTTTAAATTTTTGTTCGGTGTATGTCAATACTCTTACTAGTTCTTTTTCATTACTAAAAAAATTTAGAGAGAGGAGGGCTTTCTCTATTTTAGTCAGCAGCTAAGTCCACAAGAATTTGACAGATCTAAGTGCCTACACTACCCAGTTAGACTTTTTACTGACAGCTTTTGTATTAGTTTATAACAGTTGGGTATTAACCAATCTAATGTGTTGTGCTTGTGTAAACGCAGTTGTGGATAAGAGACTGCAGACAGAGCAGATTGAAGGATTGCTTTCTGCATGATTATATGTGCACTTGTAGGAACTCAGCCCTGACAGAGAACAAGGGAGATGCTACAGTATAATAAAGTACACCAAAACATTGGGAAATAAATATAAAAAACACTAAGATTGGGTCAGTGTGTGTAAGAGCAGAACCCCTTGCACTGTCACAGGTCGAAAGTGATAGAGGTTTGCTACGCTGACATTTTAAATTTCAGATTAAATGATTAAATTAGTACGTCTGCCATTAAGTCCAATGAACAGTTTCCATTCTTTTCCCACTGAAGATAGGACTAGGTAATGTGAACACATTAATGCACACAGGCCTGTAATTCAGCATCTATGTGATCTTGTTTTTCTCCATAATATACTTTTCTGAACTGTGAATGTTTTGCCTCTGCAGGATGTGCTCTACACCATTTGTAACAACTGTGGTCCTGTACAGAGGATCGTCATCTTCAGAAAGAATGGTGTTCAGGCCATGGTGGAATATCCTTATCAATATTTTTTTATTGGCCTTGCCCAATGAAATTGTACTTTTTTATCATTTTAAATGTGTTCATGTTTAATTACACTTTGCCCTTCAGAAATATATAATCTGGCTTCACCTTAACTCATTTTTGTCACGTTTGATTCGGTGCAAAGCGCTCAGAGGGCCAAAGCCTCCCTGAATGGGGCAGACATCTACTCTGGCTGCTGCACTCTAAAGATAGAGTATGCCAAGGTAAGCATATGTCTAATCAACCTTTGTGCCTGTTACATTAATATGAGATGTTAGTGAGAAGGAAACTAGTTGTGATTAAGTAATGCAATCCCATTTACAGCCAGCACGCCTAAATGTCTTCAAGAACGACCAGGACACCTGGGACTATACGAACCCAAATCTCAGTGGCCAAGGTAACACGCAGTCCCCAACCCTTCCTTCCCCTTTTTTCTTCCTCTTTTCCTCTCATTCCACTTTATGGGATGGTTAGGTTTCTTTGCCTCCGGGGGTATTGCTGTTGATCACAGATTAATGGTTTCTTCCACTGTTCATCATCGTACTCACTACTCTGTGTTCATGGGCAATATTCCTGTGATGCCCTCACAGTCTTCATGCATTTTCTCGCCACACAGCAGGCTCAAAGTAAGGGCATGAGGAGCAACCTCAACGGCAGCCAACCTCATTTACAGCCTCATGCATGTGAAAAGCCCAACGCACCCGTCACAGCAGCGCAGACGCACCATTCTTCACATAGGTCCACATTCCCTATAGAGCATGTCACAGTTACACAACCTCACACCCCCTGCCTACTCTACACTACAAAGACTGTCACACCTGTTAGCATTCCTTCAAACATAGTGGAGATTTTATCATAGCTTATATTAGACATTGCACTAGCCAGCTGAGTTGACTTGTGAGACCACTCGGCACACCTCTGGTTAAAGGTCCCATGAGATCCTAACCATTTCCCAGGCTTCGATTCACTGAACAAGTATTTCTGCATCAGGGTAGCCCTTAATGATGTGTTTGAGGGTAGATGGAGCATAAACAGAACAATTACTGACAGTGACACTGTGTTGTTGAGGACTAAACCCCCAACTGTGTTTTGGGTGTTAGCATTGCTTGTGTGAGAATAATGATAGGTTAAATTATTTTGGTATGTTTTGTATGTAATCATTGATGGTGGAACAACAGATCTGGGACACAAGAACATTCTTCATTTCATGGGACCTTTTAATGTAAAACATATTAGAAACACACGTGTTTGTCCTTTTGCAAAAAAAACTTTTGCAAAGGCCAGATGATGTGAACATAGGTTTTTAAAGGTGGGGATTAAACCATTTGATATTGT